>MDKJ01227617.1:0-22006 GCA_005239525.1 Nicotiana knightiana | reverse complement strand
AAGATTTATACAATTAAAATAAATAGTCAAGGCATCTAAAAAGTTATAAAAAATACATAGTTTAAAATTAATTATTTTGGCTATAATTTTTTATATAGCTCTAAATTAAGGTGCTCTAAATTATTATTATTTTTTTTTACAGATTTTACCTAAAAAGGTAAAAATACACAGTTGAAATAAATAGTTATTGCATCAAAAGAAGAAATAAAAAGAGTGTACAATTGCAAGAAATGAAACGAATCACTTGCATTATACTGCAATTGTACACTCTTTTTATTTCTTCTGAGTAGCTAATTTTAGGTAAGCTAATTATTTTTTCTCTTTATTAATTCTTCTTTTTTTCTCTTTTTTTATAAAAAAATAAAAATAAAAAGCGTACTTATCCTTTTAATCTTAGTTCCACATGAAAACGACCATAAAGTTGCGCTGAATTGATATGCTCGAGTTACTAATAAAATGAAAGGAGGAACAAACAACAACAAAATGAGCATAATGTCGATGCTTTTGTTTCTGTTTTTCTATATAGATAAAATAACTGTCCAAAAAACGTGAGAGTCCATCTTGTTGTTAACTGAATTGGAGTATAAAAATTTATTATTGCAAAATATTAATTTAATTAAATTATGATTGGATATGTTTGAACATGTTAGATCATGTTGTTTCAATAAATTTCAATTGTCATCTTACTTATCAATACGATATACCCAATAATAAAATCTCTATTAAATTACAAGGAGTTATAAAGTCGTTGAATAACTTTTTTATTATGTATTTTTCTTTATCATACTAACCAATATTTAGTATATTATATTGTTAATAGAAATTATTAGTAGCATATTACTTTGTTTAATATTTTTGTGTGCTACTCTCCTTTTATATAATAGAAGATATATATATATTATATTACTCTTGAATTATTTTTTTATTTTAAATTTTATTCTATTGTTCTCAATAATATTGTCTGGATTTTAATGAATAAATACACATTTATTTTTAAAAATAAAAAAGAAAATATTTCTTTTTAACACAAAAAAATTAACTAATGAAAAAGATAGCCAGAATCTATGAAAAACAAAATATGTCGCATATGTATCAGTTACCAGAATTGTTAGGAAACATTATTATTATTATTATTATTATTATTATTTTGCATTAAAATGTAAGATTTTTTTTTTCAATAACTTTGTAATTCCTACTTATGAGCGCATGAATCTGAAAAAGAAACCAAAAAAGAAAAAGGGAAAACCAAGCAATTGCTTTGGCCATGAACCTCTCTCTTAACGCCATGGACCTAAAACGAAATAAAGAAAATTCAATAAAAAGTTACAACTCCATAAGCACAAAATAAAGAATGAGATTCACCTTCTGATTAAAAACAACAAAAACTAAAAATAAAGCCATACTATAATAATGATAAAGCCACTGCTTTGTTCGTATCAAAATTTCTTGAAATTCTTATGTTCAAATACGTAGAAGATAGAAGGGGAAGAAGGTATTTACAAAATTGAGTAAGAAATACAAAAAGAAATGAGGAAAAAAGGGAAGAGGTAAAATAGTTTGCTTTTACCCATACACATTAATTGGAGGGGAAGGATAAAAGAATAGTATTGTCTATATCAGCAAAACCTCAAAGAAGAGGAAAGACGTTATTCTTTTTATCACCAAAAGTTCTAACATATCGAAACACAAAAAAAGAGGGGAAAATGTAGCTTTTTAAAGAGTATATAGGACAAAAAAATAAGTTCCATCCAACCTGACATAAAGCAAAATTAGCAATAGAAATAAATGAAATCACAAACCTTCTTTCTAGAAGAAAGGAATAACACTCAAAAAACAACAATAACCTAAAAAGCATAGCCCTAATAAATTATTAATTGGTAGATGTAGGAGAAGTTCCCATCAAGATCCAAATTATTATTACATTCTTATTTCAAGTAATGTTATTAAAAGAATTTGAGTATTAAAAATGACGTCATCGCCTAAAGAATCTTACACACACTTCCATGAAAAAACTAAAATCAGCGCATATATATATATTTCGGAGTCGTGATGGCGCCTGTTGTAGAACCAGGCAAGCAGCCTATTTTATCTAAGTTAAATTCTATTTTCAGTAAAAATACAATTTTAAACGAAATTATTGATAATACTAATAATCTGAAGTTTTGAAACAATATTTGAAACAAAATTTAAAATCTCCTACCCCGGATCCGGTGTCACAGTCATGAGCTACTATAACATAAAGCAAGGAAAAGGAGAAATGGACAACATAGTCTCAAAATAAAGAACAACAGGTAGAATAAGAAAGAGAAGACGAGGTCGCGATCGCCAGCTACTACCTCGACAACTCCAATGAAACTCTGACAGCTGCTCAGTATCCACTACCGGGTCCCGGTGTACCTGGATCTGCACACAAGGTGCAGGGGGTAACGTGAGTACACCAACTCAGAAATAACGAACTCAAACTACGGGCTGAGAGGTAGTGGCAGACTAAACCTCAGAATTTACAACAGACAGTATACAGATATTAGACATGCTAACAGTTTATCATAATGAGTAAATATGCGAAGTATGCCAGTATATTCTACATGCCATCATAAAGAAAAATGTATGAAACCAGTGTGGATATACACATAGTGCTCACAACAGTCCACTCGATACTGTATATGGCTCTGAGGCCCAGAGAATGTTCATCCCGGAAAGTGCATAATCATCGGTGACCGTAGTCACTCCGTACTGAGGAAAAAGGCCAATCCAGCCCCACGGAGAAAGTCCATCTCCGGAATACAACACTCGTACAAGATCTATGTCCAGGGACGATCCATCCTTCACATAACATACACTTCGGACACGATCCATGCCTAGGAGAAATCCATCCCTAATCATCAATGCGCTCACTGGAGGTGTAAAGACTCTGGAGGGGCCCTAGTGGCCCAAGTGCTATATCAAGCCAACGAAGACATGATTTAGTATCGCTTCGGTGTGCAGTCCGATCTAATAACTATCTCAATAACAGGCTCTCGACCTCACTCAGTCATTACTCTCCAGTCTCACTCACATGGATCACAGATGCCTCTATCAGCCCGAAACAATGATAAGTATGCATATAATTAACAATACTGAGACTGAGGTATGAAGTGATATGCTATAACAAGACTGAGTATATGAAATCAAATAATCACAAAATGACACAGTAATATACGACCACTCGAGTCTCAACATTTTCGGCGTGAAGCCTAGCATTTATACTTAACATGATTTCTACCAGGTTCACAATTACTACATTGGTAGAAGTGCGGATATCGATTGATGATAGCTACTAGACAAATGCCATGGGATGAGCCAGACCACAAATACTCGGTGCACGCCCACACGCCCGTCACTTGGCATGTGCGTCACCTCAATTATAGTCATAAATCATATAGCTCGGGGTTTTGAACCCTCAGAACCAAGTTTAGAAACATTACTTACCTCAAAACCGGCTAAAATACTACTCCGTAGTGCCTTTGCCTCTAGATTCGGCCTCCGGTGCTCCAAATCTACCAAAAATCAGATTTATACTATTATAATATGTTAAGGAACGAAACCCAATCGAAGTTTATCAAAATTGCTCAAAAATTCCGAAGTTGGCCAAACCTCACCCCCGGGACCACGTCTCGTAACTCGATGAAATTTACACCACAAAAATCATCATCCTCCCACGAGTCTATACATACCAAGAACACTGAAATCGTAGTCCAAATGACCCCTCAAATTCCCATTTTAAGGTCTCTAACTCACAAGCCCTAATTACCCATTTTAGCACTGTTTTCCCCCAATTTTCGTCATTAATCACACCTTTAATCACATATAAACGAGTTTTAAGTCCAAAATCCTTACCTCAATTAAGAACTATCGATTTCCCTCTTCAAAAACCCTTCAAAAGCTTCAAACCCGAATAAGCATTGTGAAAGAATGACCAAAATTCAATAAGGGTTCTTTTTATAAGTTCTGCCCAGCGATGACCGCACCTCTGATCCTATTCTCACACCTGCGGACCCGCACCTGGGGTCCCAGGTGCGCATCTCCGAAAATGACTTAAGTCCGGACTTCCGCACCTGCGGCCCTCTTCTCGCACCTGCGGGATCGCAGTCGCGACCAGGCATCCGCACCTACGCTCCTTGGCCAGGTCCCCCTCTTCCGCACCTGCGCAAGAACCATCGCACCTGCGGATCCCCATCCACAGGTGCGGAAACATCGGAAGACTTCACACCAACAACCTTTTCACTCTTCAAAACTCCCCGATGGCTATCCGAAATCATCCCGAGCCCCTCGGGACCCCAATCAAAAATACCAACAATTCCCATAACCTCATTCAAACTTAGCCGAGCCTTCAAAACACCAAAAACAATGCAAAAACACTAAAATCACCCCAAATTCAAGCCTATGAACTTTTAAACTTCTAAATTTCACCAAGGATGCCGAAACCATCCAAAACACATCCGATTGACCTGAAAATTTGCACACATATCCAAAATGACATTACGAACCTGTTCCAACTTTCGGAATTTCATTCCGACCCCGATAGCCTATTTTCTTCTGCTGACCGAAAATCGCCAAAAACTTACTTTTGCCAA
This sequence comes from Nicotiana knightiana, assembly GCA_005239525.1. Classification (NCBI taxonomy): domain Eukaryota; kingdom Viridiplantae; phylum Streptophyta; class Magnoliopsida; order Solanales; family Solanaceae; genus Nicotiana; species Nicotiana knightiana. Next base: position 17,393 of record MDKJ01227617.1, on the reverse strand, counting down.
TTCAAGCTTAATTCTACACCTGACATCAAAACTTCATTCCGAACACACTCCTAAGTTCCAAATCACCAAAAGAAGGTATCTGAGCTAAAAAATCCACATTCTGAGGTCGTTTACCCAATAGTCAACTTCCAGTTGACTTTTCTAACTATAAGGCCAACATTAAGAGACTAAGTGTCTCATTTTTCACCATGACCACTCTGAACCCGAGTCAACCAACCCAACGCCACACAAAAGAGATGAAACACATAAGCAATGAAGCCGAAATGGGGAAAACGAGCTAAACTCTCGGAACGACCGGCCGGTTTGTTACATTCTCCCCCTCTTAAACAAACGTTCGTCCTCGAACGTGCCAAGAGTTGTTCCAAAAGCCATTAACCCGCCGAATAACCTTACCATGCACATACCGGGGGGTGACCCCACATCACCCTACCCTGCATCGATCTAATAACATAACACATTCGAACGCCACTATATCAAACCAAATCCCTACGCCTTAGAACCCAAATTCCACGCCAGAACTCATATACAATATTAGAATCACGCCTCCACACACCGTATATACCTGAACATGATGTACCCAACCATAGTCATAACTCAATACGGCGTCACATGGTATATCACCTATCTTGAACACTCCTAAAGATAAGCTCAAATCACAATAGACGCCCAAGCCACCCAAATGCCGGTAATAAACCCGACATCAAATAGAGACCCGTTATAACACCTCAAATGTACCCAACATGAGAAATGACACCAAACAAGAGAACTATCTCTCATTATTAACGAGTAACACCACAATGCAATGCTAAGAATTCCTCATATCGCCAAACCAAATCACACGAATCTGAAAGAACACAACTCATACGTCCAAACTCTATGATACCCAGCTACTTTACCTTAATCAACTCCTCTAGAAGATCACAACAGAACTGCACCATGTGTGCCTAAAACAACCGAATCGCCGCTCCTCGAAGCAGGGACGGGTAACCCCTAGATCATCCCGGATCAAAAATCTACTCAATAGCCATTAAATGAAACCCTCATAATAGCTCTACAAAGTCAAACAATCTGATTCGGTGCAAAACACCTACATCAAGTCATACCTAAAAGTATCATCATCTATCTGATCAAACTACATTGAAACCGACCATACTCAGAAATGGCACATCCACTCGGGTCTCCAGACCACCAATAGGTATCACACACGACCGAAACACGCGTTCCGTAATAACAACATCACCCACAAGGGCGAGCACATGAACAGATGTAACAAAAGATTCACGGGGCGTATCCAGAGAATGGGCTAAAATATGATGAACATGTGAATATGAAAAACTGGAATCAAATAAAAAATAAAGATTCTCGTGACAGACTGAAATAATACATGGGATCACGGCATCAGAAGCCATCGCATCCGGTCTGGCTGAAGTGCATAAAATCGGGCATGATCACTACTGGATCGACCTCCCCCTCTAGGGCGAACCCTACCTGCCTGACCCCCACCTCTAGCTGCCTGGGCGGGCGGTGCACTTACTGAGTCTGAAGCCAAGGGCTGACTCCTCTGCTGATAAGTACCTCTCGCAAGACGGGGACAAAACCTCTTGATATGGCCCACATCTCTACACTCAAAGCAACCTCTCTCCGAGAATGGCACTGGGGACTGAAGGGAACACCTAGCACCAGGATAACCACTAGAAGAACCAGGCATAGATGAACCCTGAACTGATGGTGTCCAAGATGAACTCTGAGCTGGCAGGGCACTGAAAGATGGGTGCACCTGATGCGAACTGTGAGGATCATGACCAACTAATCCACCACGATAACCTGAGCGACCTGGATGAGCCTGCCTGAATGGACGACCTCTGTCGGGCTGAGGCTACCCCCTGAAGGAACCCCACCAAAACTCCCAGATCCTCGAGACCTCTTGACCTCCCTCTCGATCTGCTCCTGGAGGAAAACCGACTCAATCTCTCTAGCAATGTCAACCACCTCCTCAAAAGAAGCTCCAGATACCCTCTCCATGGTCAGAAAAATCTGAAGCTGATAAGTGAGGCCATCAACGAACCTCCTGATCCACTCCCTATCCATGGGAACTAGCCAAATAGCATGATGGGCCAACTCGGAGAACCTCATCTTATACTGCGTCACGGTCATGTCCTCCTGGCGCAACTGCTCAAACTCCATGCGTAGCTCCTCCCTGCGGGACTGAGGTATATACTTCTCCTGGAACAGAATGGAGAACTGACGCCAGGTAAGGGGCACTACATCAGTAGGTCTACGCCTCTCATAGGCCTCCCATCAAGCAAGTGCAGCTCCTGCGAACTGGAAGGTAGTAAATGGGACCCCACTAGCCTCCATTATCCCTGCTGTGCGAAGGATCCTCTGACACTTGTTCGCCCTCAGTACCACTGAAAATCGGAGGCTGAAGTCTACTAAACCTCTCTAACCTGCATTGCTCTTCATCTACCAAAGCTGGGACCACAGATTCCTGGGCTGGGGTAACCTATTGGACTGGAACTATCCCTGGTGTCTGAAGCCCCTGGGTAACCTGCTCAGGTGTCCGGGCAGCTGGAGTCTGAGTGCCTCCCCCGGCCTGAGAAGTAGCAGCAGTAGTAGACGTGGCGACGACCTGTTCCATGCTGGTGCACACCGTCAAAATCTGGGCTAGGGTCTTCTCAAGGCCCGAAATCACAATGGGCACTGCTGGTGCCTGAGCCTTTCCCGTTGGGATCTCAACTGCGGGGACCTGATCCTGAGCAGTGGGAGGGTCCACAGGTACTGCCCCGGCTGCTGAGCGGGCTGCACCCCTCCCTCTGCCACGACCTCGACCTCCAGCTGGACCTGCTGGTGTTTGATCACCACGATCGGTAGCACAAGTCCTCACCATATGTGAGAGAATGAACACAACAGAGGTTTAGTTCCAGAATTCAACAGAGTCGCACGACAGAATTCAATAATGTGGGATTTTTTCCTAAGGGTTCTGTAGCCTCTCGAAGATAAGTACAGACGTCTCCGTACCGATCCGCAAGACTCTACTAAACCTGCTCCTTACTGGTGAGACTTATTTAACCTATAGCTCTGATACCAACTTGTCACGATCCGATTTTGGAGTCGTGATGGCGCCTGTTGTAGAACCAAGCAAGCCGCCCATTTTATCTAAGCTAAATTTAATTTCCAGTAAAAATATAATTTTAAACGAAATTATTGATAATACTAATAATCTTAAGTTTTGAAACAATATTTGAAACAAAATTTAAAATCTCCAACCCCGGGTCCGGTGTCACTCAATCATGAGCTACTATAGCATAAAGTAAGGAAAAGGAGAAATGGACAACATAGCCTCAAAATAAAGAACAACCAGAAGAATAAGAAAGAGAAGACGAGGTCGCGATCGCCAACTGCTACCTCGACAACTCCAACGAAACTCTGACAGCTGCTTAGTATCCACTACCGGGTCCCGGTGTACCTGGATCTACACACAAGGTGCAGGGGGTAACGTGAGTACACCAACTCAGGAGTAACGAACTCAAACTATGGGCTGAGACGTAGTGACAGACTAAACCTCAGAATTTACAATAGACAGTATACATAAATTAGACATGCTAACGGTTTATCAGAATGAGTAAATATGCCAAGTATGCCAGTCTACTCTACATGCCATCATAAAGAAAAATGTATGAAACCAGTGTGGATATGCACATAGTGCTCACAACCCTCACACAGCAGTCCACTCGGTACGGTATATGGCTCTCAAGCCAAGGGAATTTCCATCCCGGAAGGTGCATAATAATCGGTGACCGTAGTCACTCCATACTGAGGAAAAAGGCCAATCCAGCCCCACAGAGAAAGTCCATGTCCGGAATACAACATTTGGACAAGATCCATGTCTAGGGATGATCCATTCTTCATATAACATCCACTTCGGACACGATCCATGCCAAGGGAAAATCCATCCCTCATCATCAATGCGCTTACTGGGGATGTAAAGACTCTGGAGGAGCCTTAGATGCCCAAGCGCTATATCAAGCCAACAAAGGCATGATTTAGTATCTCTGCGGTGTGCAGTCCGATCTCATAACTGTCTAGTCATTACTCTCCACTCTCACTCACATGGATCACAAATACTCCATCAGCCCGAAACAATGATAAGTATGCATATAATTAACAATACTGAGACTGAGGTATGAAGTGATATGCTATAACATAACTGAGTATATGAAATCAAATAATCACAAAATGGGACAGTAATATACGACCACTCGGGTCTCAGCATTTTCGGCGTGAAGCCTAGCATTTATACTTAACATGATTTCTAACAGGTTCACAATTACTACATTAATAGAAGTGCGGATATAGATCAATGATAACTACTAGACAAATTCCATGGGATGATCCAGGCCACAAATACTCGTTGCACGCCCGCACGCCCGTCACTTGGTATGTGCGTCACCTCAATTATAGTCATAAATCATATAGCTCGGTGTTTCAAACCCTCATAACCAAGTTTGGAAACGTTACTTACCTCAAAACCGTCTAAAATACTACTCCGTAGTGCCTTTGCCTCTAGATTCGGCCTCCAAGTGCTCCAAATCTACCAAAAATCAGATTTATACCATTATAATATCCCAAGGAACGAAACCCAATCGAAGTTTCAAAATTACTCAAAAATCCCGAAGTTGGCCAAACCCGACCCCCGGGCCCAGGTCTAGGAACTCGATAAAATTTACACCACAAGAATTCTCATCCTCTCACGAGTCAATACATACCAAGAACACTGAAATCGGAGTCCAAATGACCCCTCAAATTCCCATTTCAAGGTCTCTAACTCACAAGCACTAATTACCCATTTTAGCACTATTTTCCCCCAATTTTTTCCATAATCAGACCTTTAATCAAATATTAACGAGCTTTAAATCCAAAATCCTTACCTTAATGAAGAACTATCGATTTCCCTCTTCAAAAATCCTTCAAAAGTTTCAAACCCGAATAAGAATGGTGAAAGAATGACCAAAATTCGCTAAGGGTTCTTTTTATAGGTTCTGCCCAGCGATGACCGCACCTGCGGTCCTATTCTCGCACCTGCGAAAATGACTTAAGTCCGGACTTCCGCACCTGCGACCCTCTTCTCGCACCTGCGGCTCCCCATCCGTAGATGCGGAAACATCAGAAGACTTCACACCAACAACCTTTTCACTCTTTAAAACTCCCCGATGGCCATCCGAAATCATCTCAAGCCCCTCGGGACCCCAACCAAAAATACTAACAATTCCCATAACCTCATTTAAACTTAGTCGATCCTTCAAAACACCAAAAACAACGCAAAAACACTAAAATCACCCCAAATTCAAGCCTATGAACTTTGAAACTTTTAAATTTCACCAAGGATGCCGAAATCATCCAAAACACATCCGATTGACCTGAAAATTTGCACACATATCTGAAATGACATTACAAACCTGTTCCAACTTTCGGAATTCCATTCCGACCCCGATAGCCTATTTTCCCTGCCGATCGGAAATCGCCAAAAACTATCTTTTGCCAATTCAAGCCTAATTCTACACTGAACATCAAAACTTCATTCCGAACACACTCCTAAGTTCCAAATCACCTAACGAAGCTATCTGAGCTAAAAAATTCACATTCCGAGGTCGTTTACCCAATAGTCAACTTCCAGTTGACTTTTCTATCTATAAGGCCAATTTAAGAGACTAAGTGTCTCATTTTTCACCATGACCACTTTGAACCCGAGTCAACCAACCCAACGCCACACAAAAGAGATGAACCACACAAGCAATGAAGCCGAAATGAGGGAAACGAGCTAAACTCTCGAAACGACCGGCCGGGTCGTTACAATATACATATATATGATGTCCAAAAATTCTAAGTGATAACTACAACAACAATGATGTCCGAAACTTCTAAGTGATAACCTGCACTTGGTACCCAAAATCTCATGTCCGAAAATCTATGAAAACCTGAAAAAAGAGAAACAAAAAAAAGAGAAAGAAAGAGAGAGCATTTATCAAATAATTAGAGATGCGAATAGTTTGGAACACAAAGAGATGCGAGAAGTGGAAAAGAACAGTTTTAATTAGTGAACGATTTGAATTTGAATTCGCAAGTTAAGGCTTTTTTTTTTGTGTGTGTGTTTGCGTATTTTCTAGTTTAAATAATTTTAAACTCCAACTATTGTAGGTTTGTCAATTGTGATTTTAAATAAATCTGAAACTCCAACAAAGTTGGAGAATTGTCCAAAAAATTTACACATGTCAATTTAATATTATGCCACTTGTCATCATAATCTTGCTTTGCCTCTCCTATTATATATAGATAGATATTGCCTCACACAAATATTATATATATTTGTTGGATAACTTATCTTACTTATATTTCCAATCTAAAACAACTAAACATTAACATTAGTTATGCTGACTTACAAAGTACTACCGAACAAATTTAGTCTAAAATCTCTCAAAATTGGCTAAACTTTAAATAGTTTTAAAAAACTAAATATATTTTACATAGGGTGCTAGAAAACGGCTACCTAATATCGTTTTGACGAGTCAAAATAGGATCGGGCTTGTGTCAAACGTTTGTAACATTGCCATTTTTGGGTGAATGACAGGAATGGCCTATAAGAGGCTGGTCTTTCAATATTGTCCTCGTTCCTTAATGTATTTAAAAAATGACATTCAGACGGCGCAACTCTTCAAGAATTTTCGTTACCGAATTGATAGAGTTTATACTATTTAGGTTTAAAGAGAGGAGGTAAAGGTAGGCCGAAAAAGTATTGGGGAGAAGTGATTAGAAAGGAAATGACATATTTTCAGCTTACTGAAGACATGATCTTAGATAGAAGGATATGGAGGTCGAAGATTAGGGTAAAATTTTAGTAGGTACCCGAGTTTGGTACACCGTATCTGTTTCTTGTTTTTTCATATCAGTATTATTATTATTATTATTATCATCATTCTTGGAACACTTTAGCCTTCAATTTCTATTGCTACCTGTTATTTCCCTTGCGCCGATTTTCTTATTGCTCTGTTATTTTTATGTTGTTATTGTTCTTGTATTCATTATTTTTAACATTGCTTTTTCACTATTATTTTTATTTTTCAACCTCGGGCGAATTGCTCTATTAAGCCTAGGATCTGTGAGAAATAATTTTTCTACCTTCACAAAGCAAAAATAAGTTCTCCATGTACACTATCCTTTCTAAACCCCACACTGTGAGAATATACTGGGTATATTTTTTTTTGGTAATTAATTTTCTTTTGTATTAATCACCAAAGATCAAACTTTACAATTCCATAGTCAAGCATAACGCTCAGGTGATTATCTCAAATCTGTAGACAAAACTGCTAGCTAAGAACAGAATAACTAAGCTACTCATCTAACCAAAACTGTTGTATTTGGTTCCTAGCTCAAGGTACTACTCTAACATTACAAATGTAAGCTATTTCTCTTGCTAATACATCACTGTTACGATATCTTTGTTCAAAAGTATGTGTGTTCCTTTCAATCCATAATGCATATGAAGTTTCAGCATACATCATCCTGAAAATACTGGCCTTGTTTGACTTCCCTTTACCTTTCTTGATAGTTCATTGGAGATGTTGATTCCAGTTGAGAGTGGTCATTTGATCTTCTGAATTCATCTCATTACTTTCTTCCACAAAGCTGTTGCATAAGAGCATTGCACAAACAAGTGTTCTCGTGTTTCAACTTGGCCTTGGCACATAATACACTGATGAGTGACATTTAATCCCCAGTTAGCTAGTCTGTCTTTGGTAGGCAATCTTCCATGTAGCATCAACCATAAATTGAATACTGCCTTTGGTCGAGCAGAGTTTTGAAATACTAGACACTTCCAGCTTATTTTTGGCAAGTCTCCCAATAGCTGTAAATATATTTGCCTGATACTACTAATATGACCTATTGGATTCTGAGCTTGGAGTAAAATACTTCTTCAATCAATTATTCTTCTTACCATCCAACTTGCTTGTTGTGGGATTGACATGTGTTGTAACTGCTGCTGCTTGATGTAGTAGGCATTAATCCATCGAATCCATAGTTTATCCTCTTTATGAGCTAAATCCCAGCATATCTTAGCAATTGCATCCTTGTTCCACATAGATAAATTTATGAGATTCAAGCCACCAACAGATTTAGGAGTGCACATCTTCTCCCAAGCCACAAAAGCCTTCTTAGTAACAATATTACTTCCTGACCAAACATAACTTCTGCAAAGAGCCTCAATCATCTTCAGAACCTTAACATGTAAAATGAACAACTGAGCCCAATAGGCTTGGATACTAACGATAACAGACTGTACTAGTTGCACACGAACATCATAGGACAGTTTTCTGGCAGTCCATGAAGAGATCTTGGCTGTGATTCTTTCAATCAAAGGTTGCCACTGAATAAGTGCTATTTTCTTAATGGAAAGGGAGATGCCTAAGTATTTGAAAGGTAGGGATCCTTGCTCAAATCCTAGATGATCCAGGATCTGTTTCCTCACTTCTAGTTTCATTTCATGAAAGTAAACTGAACTTTTACCTAAGTTGGCTTGTAATCCTGAAGCCTCAGAGAATTGAGAAAAATATTTGTACATTGTAACTATAGAAGATAGATCACCTTTGGCAAACAATAGCAGGTCATCAGCAAAACTCATATGAGTTATACCTAATTTCCTACATCTGAGATGGTATTGAAAGGTAGTCTCCTTCTTCAGCTCATTGAGAGATCTAGTCAAATATTCCATCACAATAACAAATAGGAAAGGAGAGATAAGGTCTCCTTGCCTAAGCCCCTTAGCAGCATTAAAAGGTTCAGTTGTTTCTCCATTCACAAGGATAGTATAGTTAACTGTTTTGATGCATTCCATTATCCATTTGATGAATCTGTCAGGGAAACCAATCTCTTCCATCACTTATTGTAAAAAGATCAAATCTACTGAATCATATGCTTTTTGGAGATCAATCTTCACCATACACCTAGGGGATATTTGAGCTCCAGTATAAGATTTGACTAGTTCATGGGCCAAAATTACATTATCTGCAATCTTTCTGCCAGGGATAAAGCCAGCTTGAGCTTCACAGATTATGATTGGCATGACTTTCTGTAATATGGAAGCTAAGATTTTGGAAATCATCTTGTGTAGAATTGTACAGCAGGCTATTGGCCTGTACTCCTTGATTGTGGTAGGCTTGGACACTTTAGGTACTAGAGTTATGGTGGAACAATTTACTAGTTTATAGATCTTACCAGTGGAGAAGAACTCTTTGACAACTTCTTTAAATTGAGTGTTGATGATTCCCCAAGCCTTCTTAAAGAACACTGCATTAAAACCATCAATCTCTGGTGCTTTATCATCCCCAATGGCTTTAAGACTTTCAATAACTTCTTGATATGTTACATCTGCACATAACTCCACTCTTTGTTGATGAGACAGAATAAGACCATTTTTCATGTATGGTCTATTTATGGCAGGGAGTGAATTGGCTGCTGAACTCATTAATGTCTTGTAAAAATCCATAATAACCTTTTAAATAGTTGCTGGATCAGTCAACTTGTCTCCTAGAACTGTTGTAATTTCTATAATTTGCTTTCTTTGTGCTTTATCTTTCATAACTGATGTGAAGTACTTGGTGTTGGAATCACCCAATTGTATCCACTTTGCTCTGGCCTTCTGCTGCAATACACTCTCCTCTATTAGAGATCACTTCTCAAGGTTGAGTAGTGTTTGTTTCTCCATATCTAGCAAGGCATCAGTATAGGTGTTTGCAAGTTGTTCTTGGATGTTCTTCAGTTCTAGTCTAGCCTTTTCAATTCTTTGAATAATGCCTTTTAAATCCCTAGCATTCAAAGCCTTCAAAGGAGCCTTCAATGCTTTTAACTTTGTCCACACTGATTTCAAATATCCCTGAGCACTTGGAGAATTCCAGATGTTTGCCACTATCTGATAGAAGTCTTCATGAGTAGTCCATATGTTGAAAAATCTGAAAGGTACTCTTCCTGTCTAAGATGAAGATGCTAATGTTAGTAACATAGGAATATGATTTGAAATTTGAGGTAGATCATAGATATTTTCCACATGGCTCCAAGACATCATCCACTCATAATTGCCAAAGACTCTGTCCAATCTGCTACTAACCCTATATGCACCAGACTATTGATTTGTCCGTGTATAATATTCCCCCTTCCAAGGTAATTCTGTTAATGATGCTTGTTGAAGACAATGACCAAATTCTTGAATCTCAGAATAGTTGACAGGGTTACAGGAAAGTATGTCATTAGCATTTAAAACTGCATTGAAATCCCCTGCAATTAACCATGGACTTGTAATGCTTGCTGACATTTGCTGCAAATTATCCCATAAGGTTCTTCTTTGCTCTATCCCATTAAAACCATATACTACAGTAAGATAGCAGTCTATATCTCCCCTTCTAATCCTCACTAGGCAATGGATCATTTGAGGATCATCATTAAGTCCAGTGACAGTGAGTTGGTTGGTATCCCACAACAACCATATCCTACCATTCCTAGCATCTTTATAATTTGTTAGTATACCCCATCCAGGAACAATTGCTTTTGATATTCTTTGAGCATTTACTTCTTTCACTTTGGTTTCTACAAGACCTACTAGATTTATTTTATTGCTTCTAATATACTCCCTAACCTCCTTCTATTTATATCTTTTATTTACACCTCTAATATTTCAGAATAACCAATTTATTTATTGATTACTGCTTCCACCTCTATCCCCGGGTGGAATATGGATCTCATATTTACTGTTAGACACCGCCTCAAATCTGTTTCTCACTTGGATGGGAGATAAAGGGGGAAGTTGATGAGATTTAGTTCCGTATTTTTATTGCTTTGAATTTATCCTCATGTCTTTCAGCTCTAGGTACCACACTATGTTGAGCATTGCTTTCCTTAGACCCTTGGACTTCAGTTACTATGTTGGTAGCAGTTAGTTGTGGCATATCAGCTGAGGCTACATCTCTAGCACATGTACAATAGGCATAGTAGCCTTAGTCCTCCATTCCTGTGTAATGATCTTATTAGTTCTTGTTTTCTTAGCTTGAAGAGGTTGTTGTGTCCCCGGTTTCACTTGGTTTGAACATATGTGTCCCACCACTAAACACTTTTCACAATAAGCAGGCTTCCAATCATATGTGACACTTTGTAAGAACTTCTTTCCGGTTGGGTCCATCACCCAAATTTCACTTGGTAGCTTTGTGGTTACATTAACTTCAATAAGAATCCGAGCAAATGATACTCGAGTCGGTTTAGTAGTGCACTCATCAGCAAATATTGGGCGACCAATCACACTAACAATCCTGCTCAATATGCCTACTCCCCAACAAGACATAGGTAACTTAGGAAATTTGACCCATAATGGAATAACAGTAAGAAATTCTTCAGTGAAATCAAAATCAGGGGTCCATGATTTTAGGATTATTGTCTTGTTAACTATTGAATAAGGACCAACACATAGAATTTCATGGGCATATTCAATGGTTTAAATCTGATTATGTAGTATCCTAATCATGGTAGAATAAATTTGGCTCAGGTACATGTGACCAATGCAAATTAATATATCTCTTTATCGCATTATACTATAGTCCATCTTCTAAATTATAAGCAATCAAAGCACATTTTCACTTGTTTTCTTCCTCTTCCACCTCTGATTTTTCTAATTGAACCATAAGTTGTCCATCTACGATTTGCGGTGGGATATAAGATAGTGACATACCATTTGTAGCAAATCTATTCTTCTGAAATAAGGCTGCCCATGAAGCTTTGGGTTCTTCTACTTTTCTTACCACTTCTGTTTCGACTAGTTTCTCTATTAGGCTTACTTGAATCTGAGCTGGTTTGTGCATGTTTACTGTTCCATTGGCTAGAGCTGTTGTAGTAGCTGATATGGACCCAATTGATACTGGTGATGCTAGATCTAACTTCTTAGAGATGTTAGGATGGCTCGAAGTGGAACCAATGTCGCATGCAACACCTCCTTCAGCTGGATCTGTACTTTGAGACAAAGCTGGTGGCGTAGCTGCTGTAGCTACTTTCTCGATCAATGGTTGATTTCCTATAGTCATTAAGTTTGCTAGAGTAGTCGGTGGATATTTAAGTGGGCGACCCCTTCCCCTGCCTCTTCCTTTCGCCATGTCACACTACCGACGTACGTTTAACTAACGTGCGTCGAGAGCATTTTGATGAAGAAGAGCTAAAAATCAATTAAGTTGTTATTAGATTTATATCCTGGGTATGTTGTAGTAGTTGTTGTTGTTATTACTTTACTTATGTCATTTATTGTTCACAAATTATTCCCGGTTAGCATGACTTTTTGCTTGTTCAATTGTTCACCAAACTCTTTTAGAGTGGTGTAACTTTGTGTTATCTTCAATTAACCGATCTGTTAAATTGTTCATGAAGTCTATCTGATTGGTATGAATTTTCTGTGTTGTTCAACAACATGTCTATTTGCAATTTCAATTTCAATCAAACCATCACAAACTGCTCCAAATGATGTCAAATTTGAATGAAAGCATCCAAATACCAACACAAATGATCCTCAATTATTAATTTAGTCAAATAACACCAAATCAAGAAGACTACTTTATCTTTTTTAACACTTTCTAAGGACCAATATGAAGCTTTGAGATTTTTAAAATAAACCACTAAATCAATATTTAAACTAAAGTTTAAGAATAAATAAATAAATCACAGTGTAGAAAGATGGAGTATCAAGTGAAACCAAAACAAAACTACATCGTTTTCTATGCGCGTCTTTTTGCGATTTATGCATGTGGGATTATGCTTTTTTTGAAATTCATCATAATCCAGAAGACAATAATAATACTACTTCTTTAAACCGTTACCATCAATTATTTCGGACTAAAAAGAAGAAAACGAAACATAAAAAACAAAGAGAAAATTTTGAATAAAATAAAGTTTTTTCCTTTTAAATGCAACTATTATTGGAGGGATGGAGTCCACTTTGTTCGCATTTAAAATTTTGAATAAAATAAAGTTTTTCCTTTTAATTCCACCTTGAATATGGTAATGCTAGAGCATAGAAGCTTAGGCAAACTCCTAATAATATATAAGTTTCAATAGATAGATACAATAAAGATGGTTAAAATAGCACGACCTAACTAGTTTTCGAACTGGTCATTCAAAAATAGTCAGCATTTATCAAGTCATTAAAAAATAACCATTATTTTGCTGCAATAAAGATTGATAATATACTGGAGTTCCGTTTTACTTATGCTGGATTATACTGGCGTTCAAGTATATTATACTGAAATTTCAGTATGTTATGCTAGAGTATTTTACGAATTTTGAATAGTTTTTTCGTTCAAATTTATCTTTACATGAAAAGTAGCTAAATTTCGATGACTTTTGAAACTTTAGTTATTTTTAAATAACCACTTGTAAATCTAGTTATTTTTTAATTTCTCCCGTAAAGATAGAGGTATAAAACCTTAGGCTCCACAAACCGCAATATCCTGAATCTAAGACGAAAGTTAGAAAAAGGCAAAATACATAAGTTAGTACTAAATTTGTCCGAAAAAATTGGTTGCACACTAGAATTTTACGGGCATTTTTTGTCCGCCTCCTATTCTTAATATCACCTCAAAAGCTGATATGAAAAACAATAAATATAAAAGAAAGCTTCAGTGTAATGAGTTTTCCATGAGGGGATAATACTGCCCTCTTGGGCTAATAGTTGAAGCTTTGAGACTACGGCCTTATTTGTTTTTTGTTTTTTAAAACAAAAATTAAGACGTTTGAATTTGAATATACGTCTGAATATTAAGATGTGCATTAAGATTAAAATATTTAAATATTATGATGTGTATTAAGATTTGAATACTAAATGATAAGACTAATTGATTTTTAACATCTGAATATATAAAATTTACGTTTATTTGAAAATTAATAAACATAAAATTTAAATAAAATACTAATTCATCTAATATTCCATCACTAAAATATATAGTTTTTAAAATATGATAGTTGATGGTGATGACGGCTACGGTAGTGCTTGTGATTGTCGACTATAAGCGGTGGTTGGTGGTAGATTTGGTTGATGATGGTACTTTAGGATAGCAACTAGTGGTGATTGGTAGTGATAGCTATTGTGATTGAGGATGGTGATGGTGGTGGTGGTGGTAGTTGTGATTGAAGATGGTGTGGGTGGTGGTAGTTTACAATGATGGGCAGTGGCAACTATTGTTATTGATGGTGATGGGGTGGTTAGTTGTGGTAGTTGAAGTGGATGAGTGTTGGTTGTCGTTGAGAATTACGGTGGTAGGAATGATGGGTGGTGGTAGTCCACAATAGTGGCGGCTATGATTGGGGATGATGGTGGTGGGTGGAATGGTGGTAGTTGATAATTGTTGGCGGTGTCGACAGTTAATAATGAATATGAATGATAGCATCTTTCGTGAAATTAAGTCTCTATTATAGATGTTAATGATATAGACCTCTTTAGACCCATTAAATAGTTGTGAAGTAAAAGAAAAAAATATGCTTAACGATTAAGATTTGAATAATTAAAATTCGGACTTAAAAAATAAATGTATTTAATAACTAAAATCTAAATAATTAAGATTCATACATGTATTAAATACAAAAAAAAAACATAAGACTTAAAAACACGTGACTAAAAATTACACACAAAAACCATTACCCCCTTCTATCTGGCGGCGAAAGTCCTCCCTCCACGCCCACAACACAGAAGAGCTACAACCAATAAAAATGATTTCTACTTTTACCTCCACATTAGTATCATGTGCATTTTCGTGTTCTATCATCTATGCAAATAAGTGTCATTCGGATTAGGGGTGTACTAACCGGATCGAAAACTCGCACTAAATTGATTAAAAGATTTGATTGAATTCGGTATTGAGTCAAAAAATCTTAACCAAACCGACATATAATTATGTAATTTTATACATACTTTTAATACTTTTCATAGATTTTTCTTTAAAAATATCTAGAAATATTTGTGATTCTCTTATGGAATGTAATATTTAGTTAAATTTGAAGCACTCTATTATTAGCTTTAAATAATAGGTTGTATGATCACTTTCTTATCAAGTGTTAGTGAAATGCGTCAATTTCTTTGTTTTTCCATATTCATATGTCAAGATCTATTAAATTATATTTTTTTTTTTAAATTTGAAGTGCTATTTCGATAATTTAAAATTAAATTGAACATATCATTATATGCGTATCATATTGATTTTTATGTTTAATTATTAAATTCAGTTAACCTTTTGAAAATGTACATCAACGAAAAATTATTGTTACACAACTAAAAAAAAATTATTATCAAATGTTACTAAGAAAATCCTCCCATAAGAATATGTTAATAGATCATATATTTTTAATTTTTTTAATTTTTATTAAACATATATTTTCATAGCAAAAATTTAACAAAGTAAGATTGAAACATTATTCATGTAATAAAAAAAAATTCAAAACCCGACAAAATCAAACCAATCCAAACCGATCTAATTGGTTTAGTTTGGTTTTGATAAACCGAGCCAACCCGGTCCATGTACATATCTAATTCAGATAGCAACCCCCAAGAAATACTCCTTCGAATTCAATTTAGATATGATAGTTTGACTCGGTACGGCGTTTAAGAGAAAAAAAGAAGTCTTTTGAAACTTATGGTCTTAAAAGCTTAAAGGGTAAAAGGTTTGTGGAGCCATTACATTTGTGTGGTTATAAAATCTTTTCATTATGGATAAAAGAGTTTAAAACGTGTCATTTATTTCGGAACAGACTAAAAAAAAAAGTACCTTATCTAATCTGAATCAAAAGGAGTAATATATTGGAAGAACAATTATTATACAATCAATGAGAAATTTCTTTAATAACAAAAACTTTTCTTAATTCACTGCGTGGCCTTAAAGTCATCAACTAAGCCCCTATTCCATACAAGAAGATACAAAACAGAATTAATTAATCATATCAAATAATTTTCATTCTGACACGAACAAGCAGGTGAAGAAAATAATTAGTGTTTGCAAACCAATCTGCAATTCCAGTTCCAACATCTTGATAAAAAGTACAGGTACATTTTTTTAAAGAAATGAACAAAAATAAAAAGAACAAATCCCTCATAGATATCTTGTTCTCTTCAAGGAGATTCAAGTCAACTAACAGTAAATTTTCCTTGGTCCAACAGTACTAATTCAATCAAAGAGTAAGTAACCGCCCGAGTCTGAGGAAGGGCCGGACTACAAGGTATATTGTAAGCAATTTTTTCCTGTAAGAATTTGTTTGCACGGTCCGAACTCGTGACCTCTGATCACACGACATCAACTTTACCAGTTACGCCAAAACTCCCCTTCGGAGACTTCGACTCGAGGAGTTTATGAGAATCAATAACCCAAATTGTTGTTGGATTCATTTTGCATAATGTTACTGCTGCAATATTGCAGTGGTTGTTGTGGCTGCAACCAATCATCAAAACCGAAATAGTTATTATTATTATTATTATTATTATTATTATTATTATAACTCTCAGTCCCAGATGTTGTATTACTTGTTGTAGTGACAGTATTTCCACCTCCACATTGATATTCATACGATGCTGCTGCTTCTATGATGTTGGCATCACTGTCTAATTGATCATCATTTGCATGAAAATCCATCGGCAGCATTTCATTCAAAAGACTACTTCTGCTGCTATAATATCCCACATTTGAAACTGATGATATTTCTGTTGTAGCTGAAAATTGAGTGACTTGATCAACTTCCTCACTGAAGTAGTAGCAGTTGCCGCTGCTGGTTATATCCTCCGGCAACGGTGGCAATTCTGTTGATGTTGTGTTATTACTATTGTTCCTGTTGTCAAAAATCATTACTTATTAAATAATTAATATCGTATTCTTTCTAACCCATACTTAATCTTTATAGTTACATAATTCTGCACACAGAGGTCGTGAGTTCAAGTTTTATCTTAAAGAATTTTCATGTATTCGACCCAAAAAGGCAGGCCCGAACATTTTAAGACAATACTGCTCGTAGCAGGAGCTTAGTGCACCGGACCGCCAACTTTTAGATAAATTTATCACACAATTCAATACCTGTAACCGTCTTCCATATGCAGGTTGTAGTTGGAGTTATAGTACTGTTGTAATGCAAAATCTTCACCACCGCCATTGCTATTATTATTCATGTTACTGATTGAGAAGTGAGTGAAGTCCGCGTAATTCACAGTAGGAGCTGCATTCTGATCAAAGACCAGTAATTGTTGTTGATGAAGTTGAAACTGGTGATGATATTCCTCGTCAGGGGAAATCATACAAGTGACAGAAGAACCATGTGGCATGTCGGAATAGACAAAGTTGGTG
>ML380740.1:81009-160482 GCA_005239525.1 Nicotiana knightiana | reverse complement strand
CGTTTATGCTCTCATTTAGCTCGGCTTCCGTTTCCAACTCACCTACACATTAAATAAACCCCATTAGGCACATACGACGTGTATTTTCATCATTAAAGCACATAAAATGCAAGGTATATAATGCTTAAAATCATGAATTCTAGCCACGCATCAACTCTCAAATCACAAAATTCTTCCAAAGCTGGCAAATCAAACGAATCACTTATTCACCATACCATCACGTGGCTAACGGGCAGGATGAGCGAACAAATAAAATTATTGTTAACAATCTGAAGAAACGATTAGAAAAATGTAAGGGAAATTGGCCTGAAGAATTATCGGCAGTATTATAAGATTATAGAACTACTGCAAAGACAGCCAAGGGAGAAACCCCATTCGCGCTTGTTTACAGTTCAGAAGCTCTAATACCAGTGGAAATTGGTGAACCGAGGATGAGATTCACAACAGCAACAGAAGAAACAAACAATGACGAGTTGAGAACAAATCTGACTTTACTCGAACAAAGGAGAGAAGCTGCTTTAATACGCATAGCAGCTTAAAATCAAATCATAGAGCGATATTACAATAGAAAAGCTCACCTCAAATATTTCAAAATTGGGGACTACGTCCTTAAGAAAGTCTTTCAATCAACAAAGGAGACTGGAGAAGGAAAATTAAATCCAAATTGGGAAGGACTCTACAAAGTGCGTGGTATTGCTGGAAAAGGAGCCTATCAGTTGGAAACCATGGATGGTAGAATTTTACCAACAAGTTGGAATGTTGTTCACTTGAAGAAATATTACTTCTAAGGAAAAGGAATACCCACGGTCAGGTATCATTACGTTAAATTTTATATTGTACAATTAAAATTATACTAACCATTTTAGATGATAGGCAAAAAGATAACCCATAACCAGATGATGATATTACACCTGAATAGACACGAGGAAAAAAATTGAATTCCCGGTCTAGGGTTACAACTTTCTGATGGAAATTTCAAAGGGTTAAGCAGTCATCATCTAAACTATATACCTTCGAGTCCTGTATGTTTTTCCTTTTCAGGAAAAGGACCACAAGAAAGAAATAGTCAAGTGCTCCAGATTTCATTCTTAGAAGCTCAAACACTTGGGGACTATACAGTATGGAAGAGGCAAAGAAGACTATCAAAAGAGTCAAAGTTCAAGCCTGAAGATCCATTTTTCCCACCAAATCTAAAGTTACGAGTAGAATCAAAGATCCAAAGACAAAAACACAAAGCCTGATTCAGCAACCTACAAAGAACATACTCGTGAATATAAATGAATGTTTAGGTTAAAGGAAGAATTTAGTTACGGGAAGAAATTCATACCCCCGTGTTTATTCAAAACTCGTTGTAAATGAAAATAGTTACAAAAGAGTCATAGATGATGCTCAAACACATGTAAAATGTTGCAAAAGTTCAAATAATATAAAAACTTTCTGCAAAATATTATTCGGAATAAACATGTGAATTCCTATCTCTCTTTTGTATGTTTACACCATTATGAAGTTGAGACGTCTTCTTCATTAAGTCTCGTTCATAAAAGGGCCCTCTTCTATAAATCGTGCTTATTTAAAAAAGACACGAAATGCTGAAGCAATTTTTTATGCAAAATTAAGTACCAAAGGGGTAAAACAAAAACCCGAACATAATGCATGAAAACACTTAAGAGTAAAACGAAAACTCGAAAAAACACAAGTCATGTTAGGAAATGTAAATATTAATATTATATAATGTTAAAAACTAAGTATTAAGTTAGTTTAAATCAAGTTTGTTTATAAAAAGTTACCCCTAAGTTGTCATTGGGTACTTACTAAACAAAACTTCACCCCCAAATAGGACCGGGGGTAACCATCAATTATTCCAAAAAAAGAAAAAGAGAGAGGTTGATAAACCTTCACTAGGCACTGGGAGGATTGTCTTCATCAGCAGGAGGAGCATCTTGAGATGGAGAGGCTTGGGCAACAAATTCATCACGCACGATCTCATCACCCATTGGAATTTCAACTTCAGGTGATGAAAAAATTTGACTTTGCCAAGACTTTTCAATCGTCTCCTTAGTCTTGGAAATTTCAGCTTCTAAGTCTAAATTTTCTTGGCCCATTTCCGTCAATGTGCCAAGCCGGGCATTCAAATAAGCGCAACTCACATCAACAGCTGCCTTATCTTCAAGAGCCTTATAATCTTTCTCCCATTGTTCAATATCGACTCTCAGCTCATCTCTTTCAACCACGATAGCATCATAAAAAGCCTGCAAAGGGGCAAGAGATCTTTCCAAAAACTGAATCTTGTTTGAAGATTCACGGCGGTCCTCTTGGTTCTGAGTAAGTGATTGCACAAGTTAACCAGCATAAGCCTCCTTCTGGTCCAACAAAGCCTTCAAGCTTCTTATCTTTTCAATAGCATGGGAAAGCTGCTCCGCAAATGAAGACTCCAGGATGTTTTTATCCTTGCCTACTTGACTTGATGAAGCCTTCTCGATGGCCAATTTTGCTGCAATTACTCTAACATGCTGCTCTAAGGTGCACTTTTTCTCTTCTACTGCTTCCATATCAAGTTGAAGGTTCTCAAATTGTTCCTTCCAGTTATCAACCTCGGTATGGTGGTCATTCATTAACTTCTCCGTATGTACGATCCTTTTCATCAACTTTGTACCAATGAGATTGATCTACACAAAAAAAGGGAAAATTAGATATGGCAAAGGCTAGTATTAAGAAGAAATAAAAGGAAGGATACCTTCAAAGATGAGTGTAAAATCTCATTCATCTACGTTAAAGAGCTATGACTTTCCAATTTTGACTTTTCAACTGGGCCAATCAAAGGCTTCAACCACACTTCCACCTGGCCTGATTTCTTTAAGAGGTTACCTTCCGCAGGAACCTCGATCATAATTCGCTTCATCTCCCTATTGCTATAAGACCCTACTTCTATAATAGAAGGCACGGTAGTAAGAGTAGATGAAGGAACCATGGGTGGCACAGACGGGGAAGAAAAAACAGTAACAGGCACGACGGACTGAAGCTCCACTAGAGCAGAAGGAGGAAAGATGGCAAGAGGCATCTCCTCTGAAATTGAGCCAAACCCTTGATGTAATAATTGTTCAACTGACTCAGTGGCTGCAGAAGGAGTTTCCTCCCTAGAGTATGCAGGGGTAGAATGATCAGGCTCAGGCCTGGAAGAGGGACTAGTAAGGGGAGCAGATTCATCATCAGACATGACTCTTCTTCTTGCTCGTGGCCTACGAACCAACGAGCCTCCCTGCTGCTCCGCCTTATCTTCAAAGGTTTGAGTCCTATCCACTTTCCTTTTTGAAGAAGAAGAATTTAAGATAATTTCTTGAGCCTTGGCCAAAGAGAGCTTCAAAGCGGTTATACCAGTAGTGGTGACACCACGAGCGGGAAACCCTACCAAACAAAAGGGATTAGAAAAGTTCAAAAAAGAGAGAAAAGGGAAACGTAAAATAAAAAAACCTACCATGGGTTTTTACTTTCCAACCAAACCTTGGATAAAGTTATTTCCAAGAACGTTCTTCCATTGGAGAGATCAACAATAATTTTTCTACACAACCACAAAAATCGGAAATCTCCTCGACGGTTCCCATGGTTGCTAAAAAAAGAAAAAAACAGTCATGGTACAGAACATCTATCAAGAATAAGGAAATAAGTAAGTAAACAAAAACTTACGTGCAAAGTTCCACTTCTCAGGGAAGGGTAAATTTTCTTCACCTACTAATCCACCTGTAGGGGCAACAACAAACCTGGCATACCAACCTCTATCTTTATCATCATCAGGATTGACTAAAACTTTCTTGCTCCTAGCCACAAGAATAAAGATTCCTTGGCGGAATAACTTGGGAGAGTAGAGGTGAATAAGGTGATAAAAGGTAAAAGGAAGTGAAGCTAAGTTAGCCAAATATCTAAGGTAGGCTACTTCCCTCCAGACGATAGGAACGATTTGTCCCATACAAATGTTAAAAAATTGATAAAACTCTATAATGACAGGTTCGATGGAAGGACTGAAACCCAAAGTAAAACGGTATGTATATACAAAAGAATAGCCTGCATTGTAAGAAGTTATCCTTTGATTCTCATTGGGGACCAAGGCCAGGAAATCAATTTCCAATAACAATCTCTGCGCACAAGAGAAATCAAGCCCTCAGTAATTTGAGTAGGGTAAAGATCAGTGCGATCATGAGACGTCATGGAAGAAAGCTATTTTCTTATGGCTTCACTGTCTTTATGAAAGAAAATTCTGCGAGTACAATCTCATCTACCTTTGGTTCGTGAAGTGGTTCACTGAACTCTCTACTTGTAGAAGAAGATCTAGAAGCTCTAGTCCTAGAAGAAGATAGAGTAACAATAACCCTAGAAGTTGGAGGGGGATTAATGTTACCTTGAGAAGAAGAAGACCCTCTAGAAGGTGTTCAGCCCAAACTCCTTAATCTACTGCTCCTCCTACTCCGGATCGGAGCAGAAGAATGAGATAGTTCATCGACAATTATTACTTTTTTGGGGTCTGGTTTTAAAGGAGACATATTTGCAAGAAAGAAGGACTCTCAAGCAGCTAAAGAAAGTTAGAAGTTCTTCGTAGAAGCAAAGGAAAAAATGGGTATTTATACACCAAGGCAACCGTCAAAAAATGGAAAGATACTGATGTGAAAGTCATTATTAAAAAATGTCACTTCGTGACTGATGCAGTCGCAAAAAGCCCTAAAGTGCGCTGATGAATTGCAGAACCAATCCGAAATCACCACGTGGCACATGCATTTAATAGAAGTGATAAGTGAGGCGAACGTTTAGAGACAGATGCAATGACATGAGTAGAATGGCGGCAAGAACTTCCCGCCATAAATGTGTATCCACTTACCAATATTCAATTGATAAATAAATGGTAAGTGGGGGGCCTATATGTATTGGTAAAAAATAGACATTACACATGTAATATCTTGGATGAAAAAGCAGTATACGTGGAACAATGGAAGGGTGACAGCTGGAAGAAAGCTTCGAAAGAGGTACGGAGCAAAAAGGTACGAGGTAAACACCCACGAGATAATTAGAATCAGAACCTCCAGTTTAATCGAGAAGTTGAAGAGACACGGTCAGAATGAACCAGATCAGAATAAAGGGCAGATTTATAGATCTTCAATCAATGAGCTAAACGTTGCAGAATCTTCACGCAACAGTTAACATTACCTATTGTAACGTTACATTAATCATATAAATATACATTAATTCTCAATCATTAAGGAGAGTAGACGTTATATTAAGAAATTCCCTATAAAAGGGAGTAAAATCTCACTTGTATGGACACGTCCGAACCACTACCGAAATATACTTACTTATATGCTATCTTGTTGTTTTCTTATTTACAACTCTAAATCCTATTATTAGCTAATCTCTTTGGTTATCAGTAGGCCGAGTACTTCTTACAATTGCTTTGACTAAGAATCCAATTCTTTGGTTAAACTGTGCTTTGCTTGTGGTTCTCTGATGGCTTTGTAGCTGAGCAATAGCCACTTGTTGTGCTTGAAACATCTCAAAAATGAAATGAAGGCTAACTTCTCTTTCCTTTATAGCAGGGGCTCCCTGTACTTCACGTTGGTCTCCTTTACACACACTTCCGTCTGTATGAGAGCTTACATCGACATGTTGAGCCTTGCATGAGCCTTCATCGACGGAGATTTGCACTGGTGTCCCTTCAGGGCTTTGTGGTGGTACACCGACACCTAAAGTAGTTGCGCCATTCTCTCCATGATCCTCAGGACCATTGTTTTCATGTGCGTTCACCGAGTAAGACATTTTCTAACCTAAAATTGAAGATTCTTGGACAATAAATGTATAAAGAATAACTTATGTTTTTAGAAAACAAGCACTAAAACAATCACTATTATTATATTTGATTATGTGGTTCTAAAATTATGTGATCTATTTTAATACTAGTTGTTTAGGCAATAGATGTTAAGTGAGAGGTATGAAAATGAGATAAGAGCGAAGGATAATGAGATTGTGCAAATCGAGTTGTTGAGAGATGGGGTCTCGAGCTTGGTCGAAATAGGCCTCGAGGTCGAGCTCGGGAGCTTGATAGAGGGCGGTTGGAGAGGATACAATAGTATTGAAGGCCTCGAATATGGCCTCTTT
Organism: Nicotiana knightiana; assembly: GCA_005239525.1. Taxonomy (NCBI): domain Eukaryota; kingdom Viridiplantae; phylum Streptophyta; class Magnoliopsida; order Solanales; family Solanaceae; genus Nicotiana; species Nicotiana knightiana. The sequence goes on along the minus strand of ML380740.1, from coordinate 154,347 downwards.
ATGATCAATAACGGGTAATGAATGAAGAACAATTAATGAACACAATAAATGAAAGGCAATAAATTAAAGGAACAATTGTAGAGAATGTTTGAGTTAGAGAGTAGAGAATATCCTTGTTCTTGTATTGAATATCATGTGTATTAAAAAATTACAAGGGTCCCTTTATATAAGAGGGTGAATCCCAAAATAGTACATGTGTAATTATTACAAAGATAGACGGCTAGTACAACCATTTAATGCCACGGTACGGGCTTGTACTATTTTTCGTACTTGGTCTGCTTTAACCATGTGCCTTTTGGGGATTTCCCACTTTTCCATGATGGTCATCGATTTGCACCGCCTCGTGGTCGAGCGCAGAGAGTCCTCGACATGACTCCTTGATGTAAAAACTTGACTGCTTCGAGCCTTCTGAAGACGGGCATGAAGCGCCATAATCATCATAAAATCGGGCTCTCCGATTTTAGCCATATACAACCACATAAGGAGTTTTCTTCACTCTCTAACCCTTCCCTGATATTATTTTGATATTAGAATTGAGGACAATGCTATCTTTTATTTGGGGGTGGTCATTTTGATTTGATGACATTGGTATGTAACAACTATGAAACTATTTTTCTTTATCGTATTTTCACTTTCGTTATTTTTCACTTTTGGTATGTATATAAATTTATCATTCGATGTATATATTCATTTTCATTTTGTATATATTCGTTTGACTCCATTATTGTACATAGTCATTTTACTTCCCGTAGTTTACTTTATAACTTCTTTCGTATTTTTTCCTTAATAACTTAGCTTCTTATTTCCTTTAGTAGCTTCTTTTTGTGTTTTAGCTTCTTTTTAAATTTTTGTGTTAACAATAAGCCTTTGGTTTTTTAATGCCACGGTTCTTTCCAAAGGTGGATTTTGTGTGAACCGGGTGGCTCTTCCCAACGATGGATGGCGTGACAACCTTCTTAAGGGACTGAGTCTGTTTTCTTTTTGCTTTGATATGTAGTAGTAATGAATGAAAGAGTCTCAAGCAGGATTCACTTGGAACTAACACATTTACCTTCGACCTCATGGTTAGAGACAAATTTATTGACAAATAATATCTCTAGTTGTGACCTTGAGACTCTTGAGTTGACTAAAACAATCATCGAGTGGTTTCCTAGATCCATTTGTGATTTTCAATCTTAGCTAGGGTTGTTGTGGGCCCTCGAATCTTTACTCTTTAACAATCCATCAACTTGAGAGGTGAGACATTGAATTGCAAGTCCAAGTCCCGTGCCAATAAGTCTAGAACTTTCCCTGAATGTTTGTGTAGGAAAAATTCTAAGTGTAGCTCGACTTAAGAAATGATTGTAGGCTCTCCTTGGTACAATTTGAACTTTGAAAGTTTCCATAGCCTACCAATATGATATCCCTAGTCAACCTCTTTAAGCCTAAGCCTTTTTCATTCAATAGCCACATTACAAGCCTTTATCCATTTTATAATGACCCTTTCTTGGCACCCAGTCTTTCCTCAACATTCATGATGAACAATTGGAAAAAACATAAGTTTTGGATTCAGAGAATGCAATGATGAAAGAAAGTGAAGGTTGAAGGGATTTAGAGAATGCAATGATGAAAGGCATGGAATGACGAGAAAAGGAGAAAAATAATTGTCATGAATAAGAAATAGTGACAGTGTGTATCTCTAGTTCCCCTAAGGAAGAAGAAAATGACTCAAAAAGAGTCAAGAAAGTATGAGCCGAATTGAGAAAAAGGAGTGCCTAAGGAAAGATGAAACCATCATAGTTCGGTATGACCTGCCTTGATCCAAAAGCCTTAATTACATCCCTGCTAAAGCCCTGCATATTTCAAGTTGAGTGAACTTACATTAGTGGTGATTTACATAAGGGGCAAGCTTATGGTACTTAGAGCCGGACTTGTGGCATTCTTTTGAGAGTGATGATCGCACTTCTTCACAATCCTTGTTTTGAGTGTTATATTGTATAAAGTGAGATTTTCTCAAGGAGAGTAGAGGAGGAGGACTTTGGGATCAACAATGACGTACGTAAAAGAGTGAGCTTCCTTGGTGAATTGAGTCAACTCTTGATGCTCTAGTATCACATTAGAACTATGGAACTCAAAAGGTCGTAACATAATGTTGTTGATTACTCGTTTGTGTTGAGGATAAGTGTTAGTCCCAATTGATTCTTGATAGGGTCACCTTAGGCCAGCTGAAATATCCTTTTGTTTTTCTTGTGGAGGCGGAAATTACCTTATTCGCTTGAGGACAAGAAAAAGCTTAAGTTTGGGGGAGTTTATAAGTAGCAATTTTAGCCTAGTATTTTCTCTCTTTTACTTGTGCTTTGGGCCAAAAATGCGTGAAGGTATTCCCAGAAACTAACTTAATATTCTTGCTTGTAGGGATTGTTCAAAATGAGCCAAAGGAGCCATAATCAACTCATAAAGGAGTCAAAACTTGAACAAAAACCAAAACTGGGCCAAGAGGTGTTGAACGCGGACCATGACAGAAAAGTGCGGCCGCTAAAGTACCAACGCAGACGCGGACATTATTTCGAGGTCCGCGAAATGAAGAATTAGAGAGATGGTTTTTAGGCACACATATGAACGCAGACCGCATCAGAAAGAGGAGGCCACAGAAGTAGTTTAGCAGCCGCGATTGAAATTCTGGGGACCGTATTTGCAAAGTTCAGAGAGTGCATAAATCAAGCAAAAATGAGAAGGGCGGTCCGCGTCAAAATTATGCGGCTACAGAAGTCTCTCATGCGGATGCGGTGGAATCCGTGAAACACTATTCAACCCAGACCCAGATGTGAAGAAACGCGGACCGCGATCGGAATTACGTGGCCGCGAAAGCAAAAGTGTGGCCACGGTCAGAATTATGCGGCCGCGAAACCTTCGCAGGGGTATTTTTGTCCGGAAATTTTAGCTTAGTATAAACACAATTTTTTTTTAGTTTTAGGTTATGTTATGTTTTTGCTAAGCACGTGAGACGGCTAGGTTTTCCCTTTTGGGCAATTTTGTACAAGAAGATTTACCTTATAACATCATATTTTCATTTTTTAATTTAGTATTATGGATTTTATCTTCTCTTTATCTTTGATTTCTGCTATTTCTATGAGTAGCTACCCATAGCTAGGGTTGTGACCCAACCCTAGTGTGGGTATTTAATGGGTATTGAATTTTAGGGCTTAAATGTTTATGAGTTAGTGATATTTAGCCTAGTTCTTGATAGAATTGAAGAATTAGTGGTTGCAAACACTTATTCATGCCTTTATGACTTGGTCTCTTCTTGAGAAAGAGGGACTAAATCTAGAAAACTAGGCTAACAAGAAATTGGGGTGATCTCAAGAAATTGATAGCCCCTATTAAATGGTGAAACCTAGAGATAGTAATACCCGACTTGAGCTAGTGTCACTTGGATTGCATGAATACCCATTTGGACTTGAGAAAGCCAAATTGGAAAAAATCACTCAAACTACCGAGAGCTATAGAGGGAATACTTTGGTGTGATGGCTATATTACGACCCCAATCAAATCAAGCTTGCTCTATGTTCTTGCTACCCGTTAGGTATCCACCTAGGCGGAAGTCACTACCCTGGTCCTTTTAAACACTTGAAAAACAACATCAAAAATATTGTACTTAGCTTCAATCCTTGCATGCAATAGAATAGAATTAGAAGTTGAATCAACACCAACATGTGTGGAGGTGCAATTAGGAACAAGACACACAACTAGATTTAGATAAATATCTTAGTCCAAATCAATATACTCCCTATGGAAATTGATCCCGACCTTGTTAGGTAAAACTGCATCGACCATCCTCGCTACTCAATAGTAGTGCAAGTTCTGAACCGATCAATTTTTTCTCAAATCGCTTCTGCGTCCACCGTAGATGTGGGATTTCCATCCCACCTGCGGTCTAAGCCCATGAATTCCTTAGCCGCACCTGCGGCTCTCCTTTTGCTCCTGCGGCCTCGCACCTATGGCTCCCATTCCGCAGGTGCGGGAAACACCAATAGCAGCAGCTTCAGCTGCATTTTTCAAACGTCAAATACTCCAATAGCCACCTGGAACCATCCCGAGGCCCTCGAGACCTCGACCAAACATACCAAAAATTCATATAACCCCATACGAACTTAGTCGAATCTTCGAATCACTCAAAACCACATGAAATTACCCATTTACACTCGGATTCAACCCTAAGAGCCTCTAAACTTCTATATTCCGCAAACGACGCCGAAACCCATCAAACCACGTCCGATTGACCTAACATTTTACACACACATAAAAAATGACACAACGAACCTACTCCAACTTCTGGAAATATATTCCGACCCCGATATCAAATTTTCCACTGCCGACCAAAATCGCCAAATTTCTAACTTTCGCCGATTCAAGCCTAATTCTACTAGAGACCTCCAAATCACCTTCTGGGTGAGCTCCTAAGTCCGAAATCACCTAACGGAGCTTATAGAGCCATAAAAATTCAAATTCAAGGTTGTTTACACACAAGTCAACATCCGGTTGACTTTTCCAACTTAAGCTTCTAATAAAGAGTCTAAGTGTCTTAATTCCTCTACGAAACTGCTCCGGACCCGAACCAACCAATGCGATACGATATGATACACTTGTAAAGAACAAAAGAAGTAGAAGTTGGGGAAATGGGGATATAATCTCGAAACGGCCGGCCGGGTCGTTACATCCTCCCCCTCTTAAACAAACTTTCATCCTCGAATCGGTCTAAAAACATACTTAGAGTCTCAAAATAGGTATGGATATCTTCTTCGCATCTCCGACTCGGTCTCCCAAGTGGCCTCCTCCACAGGCTGACCTTTCCACTGCACCTTCACTAAAGCTATATCCTTTGACCTCAACTTCCGAACCTATTGATCCAAAATGGCCACCGGCTCCACATCATAAGTCATATCACTATCCAACTGAACTGTGCTGAAGTCCAAAACGTGGGACAGATTGCCAATATACTTATGGAGCATAGAGACATGAAAGACTGGATGCACACTCGATAAGCTGGGTGGAAAAGCAAGCTTGTTAGCCACCTCCCCTATCCTCTGAAGTAGCACAAAAGGCCCAATGAACCGTGGGCTCAACTTTCCCCTTTTTCCAAACTTCATAACACCCTTCATGGGTGATACCTTCAGCAAAACCTTCTCCCCGACCATGAAAGACACATCACGGACCTTCGTGCCTACATAGCTTTTCTGCCTAGAATGCATCATGAGAAGCCGCTCCTAAATCAATTTCAGCTAGTCTAATGCATCCTGGACCAACTATGTACCCAAGAGCCTAGCCTCACCCAGCTCAAACCTTCCCACTGGGGACCTACACTGCCTCATGTATAAAGCCTCGTATAGTTCCATCTGAATGCTTGACTAATAACTGTTGTTATACGCAAACTCCGCGAGCGGCAGAAACTGGTCCCATGAACCCCCAAAATCAATGATACAAGCGCGCAACATATCATCCAATATCTGGATAGCGCGCTCGAACTGTCCATCTGTCTGAGAGGGAAAGGTTGTTCTCAACTCAACGTGAGTACCCAACTCTCGCTGCACGGCCCTCCAAAACTGCAATGTAAACTATGTGCCCGTATCTGAGATGATGGAAACTGGGACACCATGCAGGCGAACAATCTCTCGGATGTAAATCTCAGCTAACCGCTCTGAAGAGTAAGTAGTACCAACTGGAATGAAGTGCATGGACTTGGTCAGCCGATCTAGAATTATCCAAATAGCATCGAACCTCCTTGAAGTCCGTGGGAGCCCAACAACAAAATCCATAGTGATTCGCTCCCACTTCCACACTGGGATCTCTAACCTCTGGAGAAAGCCACCCTGTCTCTGATGCTCATACTTAACCTGCTGACAATTGAGACACAGAGTCACAAACCCAACTATATCCTTCTTCATCCGCATCCACCAATAGTGCTGCCTCAAATCTTGGTACACCTTCGCGACACCTGGAGAGATGGAATACCGCGAGCTGTGGGTCTCCTCAATAATTAACTCTTGAAGCCCATCCACATCGCGCACACATATACGGCCCTACATCCTCAACACACCATCATCACCAATAGTCACATCTCTATTATCACCTCGCTGAACCCTATCCTGAAGAGCGAGCAAGTCAGGGTCATCATACTGACGCTCCCTGATATAGTCATAAAGAGAAGACCTAGAGACCACGCAAGCCAATACCCGACTCGGCTCCAAAATATCCAATCTGACAAGCTGACTAGCTAAGTCCTGAACATCCAATGCCAATGGTCTCTCTGCTGCTGGAAGATACACTAAACTCCCCAAACACTCTGCCCCGTGACTCAAGGCATCGGCCACCACATTAGCCTTCCCGAGATAGTACAAAATTGTGATATCACAGTCCTTAAGAAGCTCCAACCATCTCCAATGACGCAAATTAATATCCTTATACTTGAACATATGCTACAAACTCTGGTGACCAATATAGATCCCATAATGAATCTCATAAAAGTAGTGCCACCAAATCTTTAAGGCGTGAACAGTAGTTGTTAACTCAAGATCATGGACATGATAGTTCTCCTCATAAGGTTTCAACTGGATGTCGCGCCCCCTTTCTTACCTCTCCCCCCCCCCCAACCAAAAAGAAGGGCTTAGGTGCGGAGATCGGGTTCTTGACATTTTGGATAAACTCCTTTAGAAGGAAGAAGTTAAAGGAAGAGTCGCCACCTAACAATTTTTATGGTGCGTTAGGGCACCTTGAGTAGTTAACTCATGAACTAGTTTGCATTACCAGAGATTGGGTAAGGGCTTGAAGTTATCCCAAGGGGAAGGTGTTAGGAACCCCTCAGGATCCAGAACTGTGGGTCCAGGCCAAATGGTTTCGTGAATTCAGACAATTAGCAAATAACAAGCAAGGCTCACATAAGAGGGGATTTCAAAAAAAGTATTGGAGTTTTGAAAAGAAATTAAAAGAAATTAAAAGTAAACATTTGAGAAACTATCCTAGGTTTAAAGTAATACGATCACATCAATGCAATACTCAGTAATCACTCCTTAAGGAGGGGCTACACATGGTATTAGTGCACTGGTCATCATATCAATAGTCTACCCTTCCCACCCCGTGAAGGTAATTAAAGTGTGTGTTGGTCACAGATTCTATTCCGTGCTATTACACGTCCCGTCTTATCAGTCCTGGAGAAGGTTAGGAATACTATCCTAAAGGGTAGGTACTAGGCAGAACCCCTAGGTTTAAATAACAAATTCTAAGAGACAAATAAAACATTTAGGACTGCAAGTATAGGGGACATACATGAGCAGATATGAGGCTCATGAATTCCTTCACAAATTAATACACATAATTAGCACGAATCAAACACAGAGAGGTCTTTGAATTTCATAACCTAATGCAAGATGTCTAAGTGAGAATAAAATAATAAGGAAGTATGATTACGAGTTTCAGAAGAGGTATTTTTACCATTTTTAGACTATGAAATCTGATCTGTAATTAGCCAAACAATGCAAAGAGACAGTTTTTCCAGTTTTATCAAACTAAATGCCTAAGGCTTGCCTAAGCGGGTTTAACAAACTCCAATTATCCTATTTAGACTTAATCGTGGTAAAGAGTGAGTATTTAAACTAATGTGAATGCAGTGTCCTATAAAACAAGATATCTAAATGCATGTAGGATGATGCAAACCTACCCATGCTTTTCTAAATGCCACAACATTTTTAGAAATCGGAATCTATTATTTTTTAGGGCGGAATTTTCTTATTAACACATTTTTTTACTCGAAACAGGAAATGAAGAAGCGTAGTTAAGTTGTTGAACCTAGCACATGATTTCTAATGCAAATAGTACTATGTCCTTAACACATGAGTTTGGCATAGGTAATATGAGCATGCTGAGAATGAATTCCTAGGGTAACATGATCTCTAATGCAAATATTGACGATTAATGTTTTTAACCTAAAACAGGATTTCTATGTGAGGTATGAGTATGGCAAAGATGCTGAGATAAACGGGCCTAAAACGTTCTCTAATGCATGCATTGCAAGTATTCCTAAGCATGCTGGCTATTGCACACATATGCAAAATAAATCCTATAGAATGGTTTCTACCAGTAAATATACTAAGCATTCATAACCCCGCCATTTCACTATCCAGCCCATAATTGTTTTTACAATTAATTATTACAGACCAACCTTACACGGATTACACAAAAATAAAATTAAAAGTTACTATAGGGAGCCTAACAGTAGGCCCAAGTATATAGATCCAAACATGCCATAGACCATGACCCTTTGTAACCCAGGTGTGTCAGAGTTCCTAAGGATCTCAAAGGACCCCAGGCAGTGCTCACACCGAAGTACCCTAGTCAGGAATGAATAACTGCAGTGCAGAATGCCAGCCTTGTGCGTCAGAGTTCAATGGGTACTCAAATGGTCCCTAAGGCTGTGCCCACACGAAGGAGGCTGAACTTAGAACTAAGAGTAGTGAGATGTGCCTATAGATTAAAAATATATGATCTTGAAAAGTAGCTTTTGATATAACTGTTTTGAAAATAGCTTCAGAGAACAACATGAGAGTTTGTTTTATGAAAACTGGTTTGCAGAAGAAAGAAACAGGACAATCAGACCCAGAACATACATGGTTTAGGAAGCAAACACAAACAGGGATAGGGGAACTGGGGACAAATAAGTCACATATTAGGTCCAAGATTAGGATTTACATAATAACTAAGTATTAAGGGGGTACATGCTCATAGTGTTGGGAGTCAGGTAGATTCATGATGGAAACATATAAGGGAAAGCTATAGACATGTTAGACTAAAGGGGAAGGGGAATCACATAGACAAGTAGACATGCTAAACATAGAAGGAAATAAAGGCCACATGGACAAAGCAAATACACTAGCTGCAAGGCAAACAGCAGAACCATAATTAAAACCTCAATACAAACAGAAACATGTTGAGTTGGATGCTATAAACTTACACTAGAAACATACCAGTTAGGAGTAAGAATAGAACAGCAAGGTGCAGAGAAGTAGAGCAATAGGACAGTGGTATGCAGAGCAATAGAGCAGCAATAAGTTACTCATTCTTGGCTTTCAGCTGACTGAGTAGCTAGAAGAATAAGAGAGAATATGCAGCAAACCAAGGGAGAGTTCAGAGCAATATGAGTGTTGTTTGTGTGTGTTCTTGTATCTATTCCTATTATGCTAAAGAGAGTAGGGTGTTTATAATTCTGAAAACGAGTAAAGAGAATAAGGTAAAGAGTAACTAGTCTAACATAATTGTGGAAATAATAACCAATCAGTATCAATTAAAGGCCTGGACTCCCTTTAATTAAGGAGTCAAGTTCAGACGGGCCAATCAGAGTTAAATCAGGGAAAAGAATCAACTAGAGTGATTTTACTATAATAAGGGTAGTAAAATTATGGAGTATGTAATAAAGACCAGGTTCACAACACATAATTAAGGAAAGTAAACTGATAGCATACTCACAAAACAAAGTACGAGTTTAATTCTGAAAATTAGTCGAGGGAATCTCGTCTGTAATTGAAATCATAGGGAATCGGGCATAATCAAGGAAAGTACCACACAATCAAGGGAAACAAATTCGAAAAATATCAGTACAGAACATACAAAATCATAGGTTCGAGAAAACATCACAACTATGCAAAGAGATACACAGAGTCAGTAAGAAGTATCAGATAAACAACCATTAAATCAATAATCATACCCATTAAACGATAATCAGCACCAGAGTTCAGAGAAACCCTAAGCGAGAGGAACAGTAGAGATTCAGGAAACCTAACCATGAATTAGAGTAAGAAACATAGAGCACTAAGAGAATCTAGGAGGAGTATACAGATTGGCTAAACATAACAAACAAGACGGACTGAAACCCTAAAAATTGGGGTTTTCAGTAAGAAGCTTTGAATCAAAACATATTAACAGAGAAAAGCATAGAATAACATTAAAGCAGAAGTAAAAGAAATCAATTTTTGAAAGGGGTTTGTGAAATCCTAGTTTTAAAAATTGAAAGATCATTTAAAGATGAAAGTTTTAAGAGAAAAAAATATAGAAAAGCTTTGTAATACTATAGATCTAAAGTAGATCTAGATTAAATCGAAAGACATTGGGTTAGGGTTTCGTGGAACCCATAGAAGTAGGAAGAACCTCAAAGACGGCACCGGCCTAAGATGGAACAGGTCGTAATCCTTACTCAAATGGCTGGGGAGGCCGATAAGTGGCATGGGACCATGGGAGATGAGTTGGACTGCTCCAGATTTGCCTGAGAGCCCCCAGAGTATCAATGGACCGGTGCAAGGTGGACAAATAGCCATGAGACAATGAGGAGCCATGGTTTCTGGTGAGAGAACCAGCCAGAGAAGATGACCGAACTCCATCGGAGGAGAGAAGCCAAAGGAGGCTTCTATAGAGAACTAGAGAGTAACAGAGAGAGAGAGAGAGAGAGAGAGAGAGAATGAGTGTCGAGGGAATTAGGGGTCGGAGGGGGTAGTGATTGGGTTTAATTATGGTAACATTGACCTGGACCGTTGATCTCATTTCATCAACGGTTCAGATCAAGTGTGTGGTTGGGTTGGGTTGGTTAGTTATTAAAGGGTGAGGTGGGTTGGGTTTAAAACTGGTTATAATTTAAATAAAATGTGGCTAAACGTTAAATACCCAATTAAATAAGATAATTAATTAACAGAATAGCTAATAATTGTGTAAAAAATGAAATTGAGACCAAATAAATGAAATTAAGGCGATTCACTAATATATAGAATTATAAATGATCATTAATTGATTTTAAAATGGTATAAATGTACATTTGTGCTATAATCGCAAAAACTACTAAAATTAACTAAATAACGCCAATATTGGCTAATTTGTGAAATAATAAAATCCTAAGGGAATTAAATAGGATATAAATAACATGTTGAACAAGAAAATGATTTGAAATTATATCATTTATGAGTAATTATGGAATATAAAGTGGTAAATAAACATTAAAATAATTTTATAAAAATACGAAAAACTGTGAGAAAATACCAGTTATTGTAAAGAGTGATTTTGAAAGTATATACAAGTTTGAAAATAGTTTGAGGAAAAATTGGGTATCAACAGCTGCCCCTCTTTACCCGGAAAGGATGAAAGAGTTGTCGGGTAAAGATATGATGGCCAATTTTGACCGGAGGAAAATAGTATGAAAGATTTAGGCCGCACCCTGGCTTCTGAGCTGCCTAAATATCCCTGGTTGTACAGGAATCAGGCCGTATGTAGTTCATGAGTCACCGGCGAATTATACCGGTGAAGTCTCACAAGGGGGGCCGCAAGGTGCAAGGTAAGGTGAACAAAATGGCTTACGGGGTAGTTAGGTGAACTGGAGCGGTCCGCTCCTGCCTGGCTGGCTATTCTTAGCCGGATTTCCTGCAAACAAATAACAAGCATATACTGCGCGTAATTTAAACATGATGTAGATTCCCATCAGACTATGAATGTTGTCTTCGGACGGTTGAGGATGACGTCCTTAAACCATGATGTCCTGGGCCATGAATCGCTTAATGAGGGATTCGCAGGCTATGCAATGACATTCTCGGGCCATGAGGATGGTGCCTCCGAACCATGATGCCTTTGAATAATGATATGCATGGTGATAAAAAGGGATTCGCGGGCCATGAAATGATGTTCTCGTGCCATGAAGATGGTGCCTCTGAACAATGACGCCTTTGGATAGGTTGGCGATATTTCAGCCCATGAGAAGTGCAATATTATGATGATGTCACGACAGAGCTTAGTCTTGTGAATTAAAAGGGCAGAGCTTAGCCCGGAAAGAAACAAAGTAGATAATGACAGAGACGATGGTTTCCTTAAAAGGTAAATGAGAGGCAGAACTTAGCCCCGGGAGGCTGAATGGTAGCCTTATGCAGGAGATAAAGTGCAGATGGAGGTAGAGCTTAACCTCGGAAGGCATAATGGTAGCCTTATGCAAGATGCGAATGCAGATGCAGATGGAGACATCGTTTAGTCTCAAAAGGCAGAATAGTAGCCTTATGCAATGCGTGAAATAAAAATGCAAATGGAGACATTGCTTAGTCTCGGAAGGCAGAATGGTAGCCTTATGCAAGAAATGAAATGCAAATGGAGGTAGAGCATAACCTCGGAAGGCAGAATAGTAGCTTTATGCAAGATGCGAATGCAGATGCAGATGGAGACAGCATTTAGTCTCGCAAGGCAGAATAGTAGCCTTATGCAATGCGGGAAATAAAAATGCAAATGGAGACAGCATTCAATCTCGGAAGGCAGAATGGCAGCCTTATGCAAGAAATAAAATGCAGATGGAGGTAGAGCTTAACCTCGAAAGGTAGAATAGCATCGTTATGCAATGCGGGAAATAAAATGCAAATGGAGACAGTGTTCAGTCTCGGAAGGTAGAATGGGAGCCTTATACAATGCTGGAAATAAAAATGCAAATGGAGACAGCGCTTATCTCGGAAGGAAGAATGGTAGCCTTATGCAAGAAATGAAATGCAGATGGAGGTGGAGCTTAACCTCGAAAGGCAGAATAGTAGCCTTATGCAATGCGGGAAATAAAATGCAAATGGAGACAGCGTTCAGTCTCGGAAGGCAGAATGTAGCCTTATGCAAGAAATAAAATGCATATGGAGGTAGAGCTTAACCTCGGAAGGCAGAATGGTAGCCTTATGCAAGATGCGGATGCAGATGGAGACGGTGTTTAGCCTCGGAAGGCAGAATAGTATCCTTATGCAATGCAGGAAATAAAAATGCAAATGGAGACAACTCTTAGTCTCGGAAGGCAGAATGGTAGCCTTATGCAGGAAATAAAATGCAGGTAAGAGTTCTTAGCTGATGATAAATTGCGGCGAAGTGGTTGCTGCGAGTGTCGCAAATAATGAAGCGTAGTTTGTGCTGAAATTAAATACTGGTGTATGCGAAGGTTTTTGAGAAGTGTATTTTTTGATCGACGTATGTCCTTCAGGAGGACGCTATGCTCTGGGGGACCATTTTGTGCCTGCATCCAAAGAGAAATTGTGAGTCCTGTAAAGGGGGAAAGTTAGTTCGCATTCCCGTTGACTTTACTTGACTCGTCTACTTGATCACGATGATATTGTTCGCATCATTGGGGTAGCGCTCGCTAAACAAGTTGTTTCGTTAAATATGCCTGATTTTGTAAAAGTATAATATATAATCTAAAATAGTTTTATATCAATGAGAAAACATGAAGATTACAAATAGTAGCGCTTGACTATATCTAAATTGATTGGATTTGGCCAAACTTCTCCATCCATTTCTGCAAGTATGATCGCTCCTCCTGTCAGCACTCTGTGAACCATGTACGGGCCTTGCCAGTTAGGGGAGAACTTCCCCTTGGCTTTATCTTGATGCGGAAAGATTTTCTTTAACACCAGCTGCCCTGGTGTGACTCGTCTCGGCTTGACTTTCTTGTTAAAGGCTCTGGCCATTCTGTTCTAATATAGCTGACCATGACAAACTACCTTCATTCTTTTTCCGTCTATGAGGGCTAGCTGCTCGTAACGGCTCTTTACCCACTATGTGTCGCTGAGCTCGGCTTCTTGCATTCTCAGTGATGGAATTTCGACTTCAGCAGGAATTATAGCTTATGTACCTTAAACTAGCATATAGGGAGTTGCCCCTGTTGAGGTGCGAACTGTGGTGCAATATCCCAATAAGGCAAATGATAACTTCTCGTGCCAGTGTTTGTGCCTTTCTATCATCTTCCTTAGTATTTTCTTGATATTCTTGTTGGCGGCCTCAACGGCTCCATTCATCGGAGGTCTATATGCCGTGGAATTCTTGTGTTTGATATTAAAGATTTCACACATGGCTTTCATCAAGTCACTGTTGAGATTAGAACGATTATCGGTGGTGATTGACTCTAGAACTCCGAATCGACAAATAATGCGATCACGGACGAAATCAGCCACAACTTTCTTGGTAACTGCTTTGTAGGAGGCTACTTCGACCCATTTAGTATAGTAATCAATGGCGACCAGAATAAACATGTGTCTGTTAGAGGCGGAAGGCTCGATTGGTCCAATGACGTCCATGCCCCAGGCGGCGAACGGCCAGGGTGAACTTGTTGCATTAAGCTCACTGGGAGGTACCTTTATCATATCTCCATGTATCTGACAATGGTGGCCTTTATGGACATACTGGATGCAGTCTTTTTCCATAATCATCCAAAAGTAACCAGCTCGGAGTATCTACTTTGCCAACACGAAACCGTTCATATGTGGGACGCACGTCCCGGCATGAACTTCCTTCAATAATCTCGATGCCTCTTCTGCATCGACGCACCTTAGCAAACCCAAATCGGGAGTCCTCCTATACAGGATTCCTCTGCTGTGAAAGAAATTGTTAGACAACCTTCGAAGTGTGCGTTTCTGAGTGGAATTTACAAGCTCCGGGTATTCTCCTTTTGCCAAGTATTCCTTGATATCATAGAACCAAGGATTTACTTCTGCTTCTTCTTCGACATGGGCACAGTAAGCTGGTTGATTGTGGATCTTCACCGGAATAGAATCAATGAAGTTCTTGTCTGGATGGTGAATCATAGATGACAAAGTAGCCAAAACATCGGCGAACTCGTTCTAGATTCTGGAGACATGCCGGAACTCTATCTTTGTGAACCTTTTTCTCAACTCCTGAATGTGATGAAAATAGGGTAATATCTTGGAATTCTTGGTTGCCTATTCTCCCTGTACCTGATGTACCAATAAGTCTGAATCACCAATCACTACCAGCTCCTGGACGTTCATGTCAATGGCCATGTTGAGCCCCAAGATGCAGGCTTCGTATTCGCCCATATTGTTGGTGCAAGGGAACCTGAGTTTGGCGGATACTGGATAATGCTGACCGGTCTCTGATACTAGTACTGCTCTAATACCAACTCCTTTGAAGTTTGCTGCTCCATCAAAGAACATCCTCCAACCGTCGTAGAATTATACAATGTCTTCTCCTACGAATGATACCTCTTCATCAGGAAAATACATTTTCAGGGGTTTGTATTCTCCATCTACGGGATTCTCAGCAAGATGGTCTGCCAGAGCTTGTCCTTTAACTGCCTTCTAAGTCATGTAAACAATGTCGAATTCACTCAGCAGGATCTGCCACTTGGCTAGCTTGCTAGTGGGCATGGGCTTTTGAAAGATATACTTCAATGGATCCATCCTTGATATGAGATATGTTGTAGGCACAGAAGTAGTGCCTCAGCTTCTGTGCGACCCAGGTCAAAGCACAACAACTGCGTTCCAATAAAGAATATCGGGCCTCATACAGAGTGAACTTTTTGCTGAGGTAATAAATAGATTGTTCTTTCCTTCATGTTTCATCATGTTGCCCAAGAACGCAACCGAAAGCTCCATCTAGCACTGCAAGGTAGAGTAACAGAGGTCTACGTGGATCAGGTGGTACCAAAAACGGCGATGTTGAGAGGTACTCCTTGATTCTATCGAAAGCCTTTTGATAATCATCGGTCCATTTGGTCGCATCGTCCTTCTTAAGAATCTTGAAGATCGGCTCAAAGATGACTGTAGATTGTGCTATAAACCGGCTGATGTAATTAAGCCTCCCCAAGAAGCTCATCACATATTTCTTGTTCCTTGGTGGTGATAACTCTTGAATGAATTTGACCTTGAACGGATCCAACTCTATTCCCCGGCGGCTTACAATAAATCCCAGCAACTTCCCAGCAGGAACCCAGAATGCACACTTCGCAGGGTTCAGTTTCAGATTGTATTTCGCAACCGACTGAAGAATTTCCCCAAATTCTCGATGTGATCAACAGCTTTTTTTGATTTGATAATGCGTCATCTACGTACACCTCGATCTCTTTGTGAATCATGTCATGGAATATGGTGGTCATGGCCCTCATTTAAGTGGCCCCTGCATTCTTCAGACCGAATGGCATCATCTTGTAACAATACACTCCTCACGGCGTAATGAACGTCGTCTTCTCAGCATCTTCCTCATCCATCCAAATTTGGTGATAACCATTGAAGCAATCCATAAAGGACTGCAATTCTTGTTTGGCGTAGTTGTCAATCGGAATGTGTATATTTGGAAAGGGGAAGTCATCTTTCGGACTGGCCCGGTTGAGATCTCGGTAGTCGACGCAGACTCTGACCTTCCCGTCCTTCTTCAGCACAAGTACAATGTTAGCTAACCATGTTGGATACTCCACTACCAGGAGGACTTTGGCGTTGATCTTCTTGGTAACCTCTTCTTTGATTTTCAAACTCATGTCGGGTTTGAACTTTCTGAGTTTTTGTTTCACTGGGGGACACGTTGTATTGGTTGGCAGTTTGTGAGCCACAATAGACGTACTTAGGCCAGTCATGTCATCATACGATCATGCAAATACATCCTCATACTCTCTTAGAAACTCTGTGTATTCTCTCTTTTTTTATGGTGACAAATGATTTCTGATACGAGTTTCCTTGACGTTTTCTGAATCTCCCAGGTTGATAACTTCGGTCTCATCCAGGTTGGCCCTAGGTCTGTTCTCAAAGTTCTCAACTTCCTTGACAATCTTGTCGGGTATGTCATCTTTATCTGAATCAATGTCCATTTGCTGCGTTGTCTCGTTGCATGTCACAGTCATCGGTTCATGAAGACAAGTAATAATAATGTTGTATAAATAAAGTAATGAGGGAAAACAATAGCAATGAATATCAGATTTCGTAAGAGAAATTTAGAAAATGCTTTGATAGATTGAATAACTATTTTGAACATTGAAACTTTTTATTGTAGAAATTAAAAATAAATGCAGGAAAATCATTTAGTAAATAAAACAGTAAATAATGCTTGTTTTAGCCTTGCTACCCCGAGGCTCGTCAGGCTTTGGTTATCTTGATAGACCAGTTCTTGAGACATGACCCCTTGATCACAGTCTCTATGGAAGAGCCTTCCTCCCCCTCTCCCTCAAGGACAACACAGCAATCCATATCATCATTCTGTAGAAACAAGCTCCTTATTGCCGCATGTGCTTCTTCTTTATCTGAATTGTAGATAGTGTCAGCTTGCTTGAAAGTCTTCTCAAGATGAGGTATCGGCTGTTCCAAAGGCTAATAGGGACTGCGCCAAGGTAGAGACCAGTCGTTGAATTCCTGCCAGGTGTACTCATACCCCAAACCGAAAGTGGTACCATGTTCCTTGAGCTTTATAGGCTTCGTGATCCCTTGGAGGTTTTCATCGAGCCCTTTGCCTGGCTCATATCCTCCCCAGTTCAAGATTCTATCGATCTTATTATCCTACTATTTTTCCTTGTCAATGTCATTGACCCGTTCAATATGCTGGTAAGTTCCTATGCCTATCTTCCTTTTCCTGTCAATCATCGGAATAGTTTGATAGCCATAAATGGGGTTGCTACCGTCACCATGAATAATCACCTCTTGGTGGTTCCATTCAAAACTTACCGCCTGATGTAGTGTTGCTGCTACGGCCCCAGCAGCATGAATCCAGGGTTGTCCCAACAACAGGTTGTAGGATGCCGGAACATTCAAACCAAGTTGGTCCCATCTGTAGACATGGACTGATCTCCCCCATGGTGGACCTCTGAGAACCGTCAAAAGCCTTCACATTGATCGCCCCATTGTTTATCTCATGTATCCCTCTTCCAATTTCTTGAGTGTTATCAGCGGACAGATGTTAAGACTGTAACCTCTGTCAATCAACATTCGTGTGATGAAATGATCCTCGCACTGCACGGTGATGTGCAGCACATTGTTGTGCCCCAATCCTTCAGGTGGTTGAGCATCCTCATGAAAAGAGATTTTCTGACTCTCCAGTACCTGACCTACCATATTGTCCATTTCCCCACTAGTGATGTTGTTTGGCACATATGATTCACTCAACACTTTCAACAAAGCACTTCTGTGTGTTTTGGAATTCTGCAGCAGAGAGAGGATGGATATCTGTGCCGCTGTCTTATTCAGCTGGTCGATGACTGAATACTCCTTCGGTTGTATCTTTTTCCAAAGGTCATTGGGACCTGTTTTGATGAGGGGAGGTCGGTTGACGCCCTGCTTGCTCGACTCGGCCAGATGCTCAGGGGTGTAGACCCTACCAGTTCTCGTCATAACCTGTGGTGGGACAGCTTTCTCAGACCTGACCTTGATTTTCCTTCTTGCCTCGACTGTGTATTCCCAAGGAATAGTTCTTGAATAGAAGGGTGGCGTGGTTGACATTTCCACCGGAATTGGTGCAGCCATCTTTATTACAAACAGAATGTGTGTTCGGGGTGGCAAGTTTGTGACTTCGAACGAAGCTGGTGTATTTGCTGGAGATACAAACTCAACTTCAATTGGAACTGGTGATTTTGCTGGTGGCGCTCCTTCAAACTCAAATGGCATAGAAATATTCACCTCAGAGGCCTCAGATGTCTGAATCCGGACTATGATCGGTTTGAGAGTGACTGCGGATTTCTTTGGGTCATCGCCTTCTGCGATCAACCCGATTGACCCCTCGGGATCCCAATCATATTTTATTTTAATCATATGGACGCCCCTACCATTATGGTCTGGCAAAGGATTTTCGTGAATGTTTGGAGCGGGGTCTTTTACAACAATAATCTCATTGTCAATGAGAGCCTGTATTTTGTCCTTTAGAGAGCAGCACTCCTCGATGGTGTGCCCTTTCTTGCCGAAATGGTATGCACAGGATTTGTTTGGGTTAACCCACTGAGAGGGATTCTCAAGGGTGGCAGCAGGGATAGATGTAACATAACCAGCATCTTTGAGCTTCTCATACAGTTGGTCGATGGGTTCACCGATGGCGGTAATCTGTTTTGGAGGTCTACGATCAAAACTAGGATGAGGTCTAGGGAAGTTTTGACGGGTAGGGGGTGATTGGTAATGAGATGGTTGGGAATTGTAAGTGTGGTAGACAGGAGCAGGTTGTGGATATTTGGGAGAAACGGGTTGATATGTGGGTGGTGGAGTTCGGTAGGAAGGTGGTGGAGTTTGGTAATTTGGCAATGGAGCTTGGTAATTTGGTGAGGGTGCTTGGTAATTTGGTGAGGGATGATATGTAAGTGGAGGTGTCGGATAAGTTTGGTACTTGAGCGGGGACTTGGTTCTTTATGCAACCATTACGGCTCCCACATCTCTCTTCTTAGACACACCACCGGATTGTAGAGCCTTGTTAGTGGCTTTCCAGGCTTCAAAATTTATAAACATACCTCTTTTAATGCCTTATTCAATCCGCTCACCCAATTTGATGATGTCAGAAAACTTGCGGCCCTCAACCATCATTAACCGTTCATAAGATTGCAGGTCCTGAGCCCGGAAAAAGAACTTGTTCATCTATTCTTCTTCTAGAGTAGGCCATACTTTAGCGGCTTCGGACCTCCAACGAGTAGCATACTGGCGAAAGGTTTCTGTAGGCTTCTTCTTCAAATTCTGATTGTAGAACACATCTGGTGCGTTCTCTGTGTTGAATCTAAACTTGTCCATGAAATCAGACGCCATGCTTACCCAGTTTGACCATTTCTTAGGGTCTTGGCTGATGTACCAAAACAGTGCATCTCCCTTCAAACTCCTCATGAACAGCTTCATGCGGATTCTTTCATCCTTTCCCATGCGGACCAATTTGTCGCAATAGGTCCTCAGATGGACTCTCGGATCACCTGTACCGTCAAACATTTCGAACTTTGGAGGTTTGTACGCCTCGGGCAGTTCGACATCAGGTTGGATACAAAGGTCTTCATAATTCAACCCTTCGATCCCTTTGGTCCCTTCAACACCCTCAACTCGGCTGGTCAATTTCTTAAGCTCTTCGTCCAGGTTCCTGATAAGTAAATCATTTTCGTCAGACTCGGACGCCTGTGGGATAGGCAGAGTGGAATGGGTCATGGTTTCCACATAGATGGGATTGTTATAGGTGTGGAAATGGTCTTTTGTAGGGTTTTGAGGTTTTGGGATGAGTAGTGGGGTGTTATTTGAGGTGTGGCAAGCATTATACTGTGGCGGGAGAGTTTGGTTCTTTGGGGGAGTGGTGTGATGGTTTTGCTGTCTTGGGATATTTTGTGGAGGTATAGGGTTTTGAGCATTTGGAAGGTTGACGTCAGGGAAGTTGAGGGAAAAATACAAGTTAGCCAGATTCCGGACTTGATCTAGTTCTTCCTGAAACTTCAGCAATTTTTGTTCAAGTAGCGACATGTTCTCATGCAGGACCTGAATACCTCGGCCATCAGTGGCCTCTACCCTTTCAATAACATTCTCCTTCCTGATGCCACTGGACTCTTCCATCTTACTTTTGCCTTTGTCTTTTCCCTTAGGAGGACTAGGGGGAG
This sequence comes from Nicotiana knightiana, assembly GCA_005239525.1. Lineage (NCBI taxonomy): Eukaryota > Viridiplantae > Streptophyta > Magnoliopsida > Solanales > Solanaceae > Nicotiana > Nicotiana knightiana. The sequence goes on along the minus strand of ML380740.1, from coordinate 134,015 downwards.
GAGTAGGTGGAGGGCCCTTGGATCTGGTGCGATAGGCTGATGATGCCAGAACGTACGAACTAACCTTTGAGGAGAGGAGTAAGAAAAAATAAAAACAAAAGGTAACCAATTCAGTGAGGATTATGAAAAGAGTATTGCGTTATTTAAACACATAATGCGTAAATGAAAGCATGTCCTAAGTTGGGGACCTCTTTGCGCCCGAGGTAGGCCTAGCAACAAATTGATTTGGAGAACTTAAAATACTAAATGCCTCATTTTATTGATAAGAAAAATAGACGAACCCCAAAACGACAGATGAAAAATAAAAGTCACTAATTTCCATTGGCCTTATTACATTATTGGAAAAATAAAGACATTCCTATTTACTTGGTCCCACAAGGACCTTCCCCAGATTCGGCATTCCTGTTTTCTTCTAACAACTTTCCCAGATCGCGAAGTCCCTGCAGTAGATAAGTTCTGGCTAAATATCCCCCTGCAGCTCCCTCAACCTTTTGTCAATCTTCAACCCTTTTGATGAACTTTTCTTCTAAATCGATTATACCTCGTTCCAAATATCCCAGCCTTTTGTTGGCACTAATAGCCATGTCCTTCCATTCCTCGATCAGTCTTTTGTTGGACTCATGTATCTTGTGGTGGTCATCCTCATTCTCCCGGATCCTTTTACGCAACTGGTTGAACTTGACTTGTGCTTCAACCCTTTCATCGACCTCGGACGTACCCTGGCTTCCTCTGACCACCCAGATCTTATTCTAACCAACTCGGATAGAAAGCGGTATAACCGGCGTGATACTTGTACGGATCAATGGTATCGTTCTCGAGTTTAACCTTGCAGTGCCATAGGCACTGAGCTTGGCACTTGTGAGGACTGTCATTACTTTGAAAGTCGGCTCAGAGATGGATAATCTTCTCGACCCTAGGGATGACTTGTTTCCTTCCTGCTTGCCTCATAACTCGAAGAGGGACGTAAGGGTATGTGCCCCTTAGACCAATCAGTACCAGAAATGATGTGTCTCAGGATCGAATGATGAACTCATCCGTTGGAAACCATTCGAACATCCACTGAACCCGTTCTTCAGTCAGGTTATCAAAGAGCTGGACCCATCCTTCGGCGTCCTCAGGTTGCGCGAACATGTCAGGGATATAGTTCATTCTCTTTGGGTGATGGGAAGCGATGTGTTCATCCCACATTCGGCGGTGGATGTCATGTCGATATTCCCATTTTTGGATATTTTCTACTAGCCAGAGTTGGAGTAACAAATTGCAGCCTTCGAAATGTTTTGCTCCTTGTTGACATTTTTCTAAAGCCCGGTACGTATCTGCAACGATCATGGGCACAATGCTGAAATATTGCGCATTTAACCCTTCCATTAGGGTCTTAGTTACCATGGCCAAACTGGTATGGATCCTTTCTTTCTTCATTGGGAACACGATCAATCCCAAAAACCAAACAATAAACATGAACACTCAGCGATAGACGTGTCCCAGAGAGGTGATAGTAAACTCATCATGTTAGGTATAGTATGATTTGCTGTAGCCATACCATTCGTATAGGTAATCAAAAGGAATGTACGAATCCTCTAGACATACCAATTCCGCGTCCTTTTTCAGACCCATCATTTTGAGGAAACTTATGCCTGTGTGGTTCTCAAGCATCAGCAACCCCGGAGTTTCCCATACTAGGTTAGCCAACCCCCCTATCTCTTCTATCAACGGTGTCATTTCGATGCTTTCAAAGCGGAACACAGATCTTTCGCGATCCCAGAACAGGGTAGCAGCCTCTACTATCATCTTGTTAGGCTGGATTTCCAGAAGTGATGGTAGATTACCCAAATGTTTCCGGATGATAGCTTTGTCGCTAGAGTGTAAATCATCCCACCAACTCAGCAATTTTGGGTGGATGTTTGAGACCATGTCGAATCTGGGGACTTCGTGCCTTCTTTTTTCTGCAAAAAAAATAGGTTAGGCCCTTACCCCCACCGGACATGACTCTTTAACGTCAATAATTAGCAAGAAGCATTTAGTTCTCCAAATAAATGCATAGAACGTGAGGGCGTCCGTTTGGATTAAGGTAAACCCGGTGGACTTTTGGATAAGGCTATCTTAAAAGCTATCGTGCAAACAACACTTTTGCTTTGAATAGGTTTGACCATGATGCATGCAATAGTCCGATAGAGTAAGGTTTCTATGGTGTTTTAGACTAATACCTTTGAGCGGACAACTCAAAGGGGAAAGGCACGGAACCATCGACTGCACCGTTGATCGACTGGTTTTACCGCTAATAAGCCTTTCTGAATTTAGGGGGTGATAATATAGGAAGGGCGCAACCACTCATTGAGCGTTGTTATAATATTTTGTTTGGCACGAGTGGAGTATGAATGTTGATCATGATTTATGCAATAGTATTTAAAATAAGTTGTCACGTATTTGCACGTTAAAGAAAGCGGTAAAAACAGTAATAATGATTTGAAGTAGTTACAAAAAGGAAACAAAGATACATGTCAGTTACGTTTGGAAACAAATACTCGAAGTAAACAATTAATTCATGCAAAGGGAATAGAGGTGCAAGTATTTAAAATAAAGGCATAAATTCACGAAACAATTTCAAATGGTAAAAGCCTATAATTCCCCAGCGGAGTCGCCGTGCTATCATGCCCCCTTTCTTCCCTAGCCCCCCCAAAAAGGGCTTAGGTGCGGGATCGGGTTCTTGACATTTTGGACAAACTCCTTTGGAAGGAAGAAGTTAAAAGAAGAGTTGCCACCTAACAATTTTTATGGTGCGTTAGGGTACCTTGAGTAGTTAACTCATGAACTAGTTTGCATTACCAGAGATTGCGTAAGGGCTTGAAGTTATCCCAAGGGGAAGGTGTTAGGCACCCCTCAGGATCCACAATTGTGGGTCCCGGCCAAATGATTTCGTGAATTCAAACAATGAGCAAATAACAAGCAAGGCTCACATAAGAGGGGATTTCAAAAAAGCATTGGAGTTTTGAAAAAGAATTTAAAAGAAATTAAAAGTAAATATTTGAGAAACTATCGTAGGTTTAAAGTAATACGGATCACATCAATGCAATACCCGGTAATCACTCCTCGAAGAGGGGCTACACGTGGTATTAGCGCACCGGTCATCATATTCATATTCTACCCTTCCCACCCCGTGAAGGTAATTAAAGCGTGTGTTGGTCACGGATTCTATTGTGTGCTATTACCCATCCCGTCTTATCAGTCCTGGAGGAGGTTAGGACTACTATCCTAAAGGGTAGGTACTAGGAAGAACCCCTAGGTTTAAAGGACAAATTCTAAGCGACAAATAAAACATTTAGGACTGCAAATATAGGGGACACACAGGAGAAGATATGAGGATCATGAATTCCTCCAGAAATTAATACACATAATTAGCACGATTCAAACACAAAGATGTGTTTGAATTTCAGAACCTAAGGCAAGATGTCTAAGTGAGAATACAATAATGGGGCAGTATGATTACCGAGTTTCAGAAGAGGTCTTTTTACCAGTTTTAGACTATGAATTCTGATCTGTAATTAGCCAAACAATGCAAAGAGATAGTTTTTTCAGTTTTAACAAACTTAATGCCTAAGGCTTGTCTAGGCGGGTTTAACAAACTTCAGTTACCCTATTTAGACTTAATCGGGGCAAAGAGTGAGTATTTAAACTAATGTGAATGCAGTGTCCTATAAAACAGGATGTCTAAATGCATGTAGAATGATGCAAACCTACGCATGCTTTTCTAAATGCACACAATGTTTTCAGAAATCAGAATCTATTATTTTTTTAGGGCGGAATTTACTTATTAACACATCTTTTTGACTCGAAACAGGAAATGCAGAAGCGTAGTTAAGTTGCTGAACCTAGCACATGATTTCTAATGCAAATATCACTATGTCCTTAACACATGAGTTTAGCATAGGTATTATGAGCATGCTGAGAATGAATTCCTACGGTAACATGATCTCTAATGCAAATATTGACGATTAATGTTTTTAACCTAAAACAGGATTTCTAGGTGAGGTATGAGTATGGCAAAGATGATGAGATAAACGGACCTAAAACATGTTCTCTAATGCATGCATGGCAAGTATTCCTAAGCATGGTGGCTATTGCACACATATACAAAATAATCCTATAGCATGGTTTCTACCCATAATTATACTAAGCATGCATAACCCTGCCCATTTCACTATCCAGCCCATAATTGTTTTTACAATTAATCATTACATACCAGCCTTGCACGGATTACACAAAAATAAAATTAAGAAGTTACTATAGGGAGCCTAACAGTAGGCCCAAGTATCTAGATCCAAACATGCCATAGACCATGACCCTTTGTAACCCAGGTGTGTCAGAGTTCCTAAGGATCTCAGAGGACCCTTGGCAGTGCTCACACCCAAATACCCTAGCCAGGAATGAGTAAGTGTATGCCAGCCTTGTGCGTCAGAGTTCAATGGGTACTCAAATGGAGGCAGAGCTCACATGAAGGAGGCTGAACTTAGAACTAAGAGTAGTGAGATGTGCCTATAGTTTAAAAAGAGGAGAGTTTGAAAAGTAGCTTTTGAAATAACTGTTTCGAAAATAGCTTCAGAGAAAAACATGAGAGTTTGTTTTATTAAAACTGGTTTGCAGAAGAAAGAAACAGGACAATCATCAATCCAGAACATACATGGTTTAGGAAGCAAACACAAACAGGGATAGAGGAACTAGGGACAAATAAGTAACATATTAGGTCCAAGATAAGGATTTACATAATAACTAAGTATTAGTGGGGTACATGCTCATAGTGTTGGGAGTCAGGCATATTCATGATGGAAACATATAAGGGAAAGCAATAGACATGTTAGACTAAAGAGGAAGGGGAATCACATAGACAAGTAGACATGCTAAACATAGAAGGAAATAAAGGCCACATGGACAAAGCAAATACACTAGCTGCAAGGCAAAACAACAGAACCATAATTGAAACCTCAATACAAACAAAAACATGTTGAGTTAGATGCTATAAACTTAAACTAGAAACATACTAGTTAGGAGTAAGAATAGAACAGCAAGGTACAGAGAAGTAGAGCAATAGGACAGTGGTATGCAGAGCAATAGAGCAGCAATAAGTTACTCAGTCTTGGCTTTCAGCTGACTGAGTAGCTAGAAGAATAAGAGAGAATATGCAGCAAAGCAAGGGAGAGTTCAGAGCAATATGAGTGTTGTTTGTGTGTGTTCCTGTATCTATTCCTATTATGCTAAAGAGAGTAGGGTGTTTATAATTCTGAAAATGAGTAAAGAGAATAAGGTAAAGAGTAACTAGTCTAACATAATTGTGGAAATAATAACCAATCAGTATCAATTAAAGGCCTGGACTCCCTTTAATTAAGGAGTCAAGTTCAGACGGGCCAATCAGAGTTAAATCAGGGAAAAGAATCAACTAGAGTGATTTTACTATAATAAGGGTAGTAAAAGCATGGAGTATGTAATAAAGACCAGGTTCACAACACATAATTAAGGAAAGTAAACTGATAGCATACTCACAAAACAAAGTACGAGTTTAATTCTGAAAATTAGTCGAGGGAATCTCGACTGTAATTGAAATCATAGGGAATCAGGCATAATCAAGGAAAGTACCACACAATCAAGGGAAACAAATTCGAAAAATATCAGTACAGAACATACAAAATCATAGGTTCGAGAAAACATCACAACTATGCAAAGAGATACACAGATTCAGTAAAGAGTATCAGATAAACAACCATTAAATCAATAATCATACCCATTAAACGATAATCAGCACTAGAGTTCAGAGAAACCCTAAGCGAGAGAAATAGTAGAGATTCAGGAAACCTAACCATGAATTAGAGTAAGAAACATATAGCACATAGAGAGTCTAGGAGGAGTATCCAAATTGTCTAAACATAGCAAACAAGACGGACTGAAACCCTAAAAATTGGGGTTTTCTGTAAGAAGCTTTGAATCAAAACGTATTAACAGAGAAAAGCATAGAATAACATTAAAGCAGAGATAAAGAAATCGATTTTTGAAAGGGGTTTGTGAAACCCTAGTTTTAAAAATTGAAAGATCGTTTAAAGATGAAAGTTTTCGGAGAAAAAAACATAGAAAATATTAATAATACTATAGATCTAAAGTAGATCTAGAATAAATCGAAAGACATAGGATTAGGGTTTCGTGGAACCCAGAGAAGTAGGAAGAACCTCAAAGACGGCATCGGCCTAAGCCAGAACAGGTCGTAATCCTTACTCAAACAGTCGGGGAGGCCGGAAAGTGGCATAATACCATGGGAGATGAGTTGGACCGCTCCAAGTTCGCCTGAGAGCCCCCAGAGTATCACTGGACCAGTGCAAGGTGGACAATAGCCATGAGATGATGTGGAGCCATGGTTTCTGGTGAGAGAACCTGCCGGAGAAGATGACCGGACTCCATCGGAAGAGAGAAGCCAAAGGAGGCTTCTAGACAGAACTAGATAGTAACAGATTGAGATAGAGAGAGAACGAGTGTCGAGAGAATGAGAGGTCGGAGGGGGTAGTGATTGGGTTTAATTATGGTAACATTGACCTGGACTGTTGATCTCATTTGATCAACGGTTCAGATCAGGTGTGGGGTTAGGCCGGGTATGATCGGGATTTGGGCTGGGTTGGTTAGGTATTAAAGGGTCAGGTGGGTTGGGTTTAAAACTTGTTATAATTTAAATAAATGTGGTTAAACGTTAAATACCCAATTAAATAAGATAAATAATTAATAAAATAGCTAATAATTGTGTAAAAATGAAATTGAGACCAAATAAATGAAATTAAGGCGATTGACTAATATATAGAAATTATAAATGATCATTCATTGATTTTAAAATGGTATAAATGTACATTTGTGCTATAATCGTAAAAAATGCTGAAATTAACTAAATAACGCCAATATTGGCTAATTTGTGAAATAATAAAATCTTAAGGGAATTAAATAGGATATAAATAACATGTTGAGCAAGAAAATTATTTGAAATTATATCATTTATGAGTAATTATGGAATATAAAGTGGTAACTAAACAATAAAATAATTTGATAAAAATACGAAAAGCTGTGAGAAAATACCAGTTACTATAAAGAGTGATTTTGAAAGTATATACAAGTTTGAAAATAATTTGAGAAAAAATTGGGTATCAACACTGGAGCGAAGCATAAGCAATCAACCTACCTTCCTGCATCAGAATACATCCAATACCTACTATTGAGTCATCACAATACACAGTCGAAGAACCTGAAGCTAACAGCAGAACTAGAACTGAAGTCGTGGCTAAAGCAGTATTGAGCTTCTGAAAGCTCTCATCGCACTCATCCAACCACCTGAATGGAGCACCCTTTTGGGTAATTTGGTCAAGGGCAATGCAATATATGAAAATCCCTCCATAAGGCGACGGTAATAGCCCGCCAAACAAAGAAAGCTCTGAATCTCCGTGGCTAAGGACGGTTTAGGACAACTCCGCACTGCCTCTATCTTCTTTGGATCCACCTGAATACCCTCACTGGACACCACGTGCCCCAAGAACGCCACTAAACTAAGCCAAAACTCACACTTGGAGAACTTCTCATAAAGTTTCTCCTTCCTCAATCTTTGCAATAAAATCCTCATATGCTGATCATGCTCTTCCTGGCTATGAGAGTACACCATGATGTCATCGATCAATACAATAATGAATAAGACCAAATAGGGCTGAAATACACTATTCATCGAATGCATGAACGTTGTCGGGGCATTGGTCAGCCCAAAAGGCATCACTAAGGCCATATCGGGTCCTGAAAGCTGTCTTAAGAATATCTGAATCCCGAATCTTCAGCTGGTGATACCTGGACCTCAAATCAATCTTGGAGAACACCCTCGCTCCTTAAAGCTGGTCAAATAGATCATCCATACGAGGCAAAGGATACTTGTTCTTGACTGTGACCTTGTTCAACTGCTTGTAATCAATGCACATCCTCATGGAACCATCCTTCTTCTTCACAAATAAAACTGGTGCACCCTAAGGTGACACACTAGGCCGAATAAACCCCTTATCAAGGAGTTTCTGAAGTTGTTCTTTAAACTTCTTCAACTCTGCTGGTGCCATACGATACAGTGGGATGGAAATGGGCCAAGTGACCGGCACCAAATCATACAAAATTCAATATCCCTGTCAGGCGGCATGCCCGACAGGTCTGCACGAAACACATCCGGAAAGTCAAGTACCATCAAAACAGAATCAATGGCATGAATTTCTGCACTAACATCCCTCACAAAAGCCAAATAGGATAGACAACCCTTCGCAACCATATGATGAGCATTCAAATATGAAATCACTACATAGTCTATAGAACCGCTCCACTAGACCCTCGGCAACCCCGGCATCGCGAATGTCACAGTCTTAGCGTGACAATCTAGAACATCATGACATGGAGACAACCAATCTATAACTAATATCACATCAAAATCAACCATAATGAGCAGCAAAAGGTCTACTCGGGTCTCCAAACCCCCAACAGTCACCACACATACAATAATAGTATCGCCCACAAGAGTAGATACATGAACAGATGAGACTAAAGACTCATGGGGCGTATCCAGAAAATGAGTGAAATGCAAGGAAATATATTAATAAGTGGAACCAGGCTCAAATAGTACCAAGGAATCTCGATGGCAAACTGATACAATACATGTACTCACATCATCTGAAGCAATGGAATCTGTTCTGGCAGGGAGGGCATAGAAACAGGCCTGGCCACCCCTTGATCTGCCTCCCCCTCTCGGGTGACCCCTAGCTGACTGGGCTCCACCCCTAGCTGGCTTGGCGGGTGGTGGAGGAACTGGTGCTGGTGCCATCGGCCGAGTACTCTGATGTGGATTCCCACCCAATAGCCTAGGGAAATCTATCAGAATGTGACCAAAACCTCCGCACTCGAAAAAAAAACCATCCTCTGACGGAACTACTGCTCCTGATGCCCAGAAGAACTACTCAGGGATACTTTAGCGGACGGGGAATGATGAGAACTCTGCGCTGGTAGTGCACTGAATGATGACTGGCTCTACTGATGATTGTGGGAACCATGGCTAGATAATGCATCATGGTGAAATGGCCGAGTTGTCTGAGCCTGTCTGAAATGACGACCTCTACTGTACTGAAACTGACCCCCAGGAGGAGCACCGCTGAATCCACCCTGACCACGAGGCCTCTTGGCCTCCCTCTCAACCCTCTCCTGATCATGAACCATCTCAATCTGCTGAGCAATGTCAACAACCTCATCAAAGGTAACTAAACACTCTCTCTCTCTCTGGTCATAAGCAACCGTAGCTGAAAAGTGAGACCATTTGTAAAACTCGTGATCCTCTCCCTGTCTATGGGAACCAACAAGATAGCATGACGGGCCAACTCCGAGAATCGCATCTCATACTGCGTCACAGACATATTGCCTTGGCGAAGCTGCTCAAACTGTCTGCACAACTCCTCTTTACGGGACTGAGGCAGGAACTTCTCCAAAAAGACCACGGAGAATTGCTACCAAGTAAGGGGTGTTGCATCGACCGTCCTACACCTTTCGTAAGTATCCCACCATCTGAGTGAAACCCTAGAGAACTGAAAAGTAGTGAATGAGACCCCACAAGTATCCAGAATACAAGTTGTATGGAGTATCCTCTGACACTTGTCCAAGAAATGTTGGGCATCCTCTCTCTCTGTGTGCCATTGAAAGGTGGAGGTTGGAGTCTCCCAAACCTCTCCAACCTGCGTTGATCATCCTCGGGCATAGCAGGAACCACAGTCTTGTGCAGCTATAACCGGATAGGCTAGTGGTGCCCCCGGTGTCTGGAGTCCCTGTACTACCTGCTCAGGTGTGCAGGCGGTGGGAGTCTGAGTGCCTCCCCCGGCCTGAGAAGTGGTTGCGGCCATCAAAATAGAGACCACCTGAGCAAGGCAAGTACTCACTGTTACAATCTGAGCTAGGGCATCCTGAAGGCCAGGAATCACGATGGGCACAGGTGGGCACATCCTGGGACCTGGTGGATCTGAGGTACTACCCCAGCTGTTGTGTGGGCTGCACCTCTTCCCCTACCACAACCTCTACCACGGCCTCGGCCTGTCGCGGCCCTGACTAGTGGTACTGTGGTTGGCCCTCCTATTTGGTAGCACGATTCCTCACCATATGTGAGAGAATGAAACAACAGATGTTTAGTTACCAGAATAAACACATTCGCACGATAAAAATCAAAGAATGGGAAGTGTTTTCTAAGGGTTCTGCAGCCTCTCGAAGATAAGTACAGACGTCTCTGTAACGATCCGCAAGACTCTACTAACCCACTCATGACTCGTGAGACCTATTTAACCTAGGATCTGATACCAACTTGTCATGACCCAAAACCTAACATGTCGTTATGGCACCTATGTATGGTACTAGGCAAGCCGACATTCCCAAAATACCTTTGAAATCAAATAGAAAAGTAATTTAAAACATTCTATATCAGGGATTTTTCATAAAAATCAATGTTAAACTCAAAATAGAATCAAAGTGCGGGAAACTAGCCCCAAACATCGAGGTGTCACCAAGTCATGAGTGTCTAAGTATCAAACTAATACAACCAATGTCTAAATAATAGTACAAAGTAGAAAGAAACATAGAAGGAGTGACAAGGTCCTGCGGACGCTAGCAGCTATCTCGTAGTCTTCGGGACTCGATCATGCCTGAAACTCAATGGTCTCTGTGCTCAAACACACCTGGATCTGCACATGAAGTGCAGGGTGTATTATGAGTACAACCAACTCAGCAAGTAATAGAAATAAATAAGGAACTGAGAAGCTGTGTCGAGCTATACAGAACAGTTTATTTGATAATTTTCAAAGTTTAAGAGTAAACATGAGTAAAGTCAATTGCATAATTACCAAGTTCAAGTAAACCAGATATCAGTTAAATGTAGCAAAAAGGGAAATAGATGCAACCTTACAGGTACAGTCACTCAAGCCCTCAATAACTCAACACTCGACTCTCAACCCTCAATGCACACGCTCAATAGGTACCTACGCTCACTGGGCGTGTTCAGACTCCGGAGGTGCTCCTACGGCCCAAGTGCTATAATCTTCACGGACAACTCACGTGCTAAGGTACAATACCTCACAACCAGGCTCTCAACCTCTCTCAGTCATGAACCTCTCTAGTCTCACAACCCTCAATAAAGAAAGGGAAAACAGCCCAATCAAAGTGTTATAGTGTATCAGCAGGGAAATAATAGAGACTGAGGTAAACATGTACAAGAATCACTATGACTGAGTATAACTACCATGAGCAGGTGCATAGCCTAAGCATGATTTCTAACATGAAAGGCAGTCAAATTTCTAGCAGACAAGAAACGCATATAAACATAATTAAAGGCTATTAGACTTTACAGTCTCCCGGGATGAACCAATTCTCAATCCCTCATGGCGTACACCCATACGCCCATCACCTAGCATGAGTGTCACCTCCAAACAGTCAGTTTCATACCCTCAAGACCAGATTTAAAATTGTTACTTACCTCGACATCGTAAAAATCCTACTCTGGAATGCCCTTTCCTCTCGAACAGGCCTACAAATGTCCTAAATCTAGCCACAAGCAATATAACACGATCAATATGGGCTAAAGGAATCAATTCTACAAGAAAATACCAATTTATATCCAAAAACCAAAAACCGTCTCAACCCGGCCCCTCGGCCCACGTCTCGAAATCCGATAAAAGTCACAAAACCCGAAAGCACATTCACTCACGAGTCTAGTCATACCAAATTTAACAAAATCTAACCTCAATTGCCCCTCCAAAACCCCAAAGTTCACTCTCTAAATCCCCAAGCCCTAACTCTCAAATTTCCCACTTAAATCCCCAATTACATGATGAACAAAGCCATAGATTCACGGAAATTAAACCAATATGGGTTAGAATCACTTACCCCAACGTCCTCCTTGAAAACCTTCGAATAATCGCCTCTCTCTCGAGCTCCCCAAGCCAAAAATCGAAAATGGATGACAAAACCTCGAGCTGGGGTTTTCTGCCAAGCGAAAACCGCACCTTCGGTCCTAGTTCCGCACTTGCGGAACCGCTTCTGCGAACTGGGCTCCTCTTCTTTGGTAATTCATTAAAATACCGGATCCTCACTTACAATCACCTGATCGTATCTGCGGCCGTCTCAGATGCGAGACCTAAGTCTCACCTACGGTCCACTTGCGCATCTGCGCCTCTCAAATCGCTTCTGCGATCACTGCAAATATGGGATTTCCATCACATTTTCGGTCTAAGCCCAGGCCTTCCTTATTCTCACCTACGTCTCTCCCTCCTATCTTGTGGCGTCACACTTGTGGCTCCCACTTCGCAGGTGCAGAAAACACCAGTAGCAGCAGCTTCAGCTGCATTTTTCCAACTCGAAACACTCCAATAGCACCCGGAATCACCCTGAGGCCCTTGAGACCTCGACCAAACATACCAAAAAGACATATAACCCCATACAAACTTATTCTAACTTTCGAATCACTCAAACCCATATCAAATTACCCAATTACACTCGGATTAAAGCCTAAGAACTTCTAAACTTCCAAATTCCGCAAATGATGCCGAAGTCCATCAAAACAAGTCAGACTGGCCTAACATTTTACACACACGTCAAAAATGACACCACGAACCTACTCCAACATCCAGAAATCTATTCGGACCCCGGTATCAAATTTTCCACTGCCGACCAAAATCGCCAAAATTTCCAACTTTCGCCAATTTAAGCCTAATTCTACTACGGACCTTTAAATCACCTTCCGGATGCACTCCTAAGTACGAAATCACCTAAGGAAGCTAACAGAGCCATAAAAATTCAAATCTGAGGTCGTTTATACACAAGTCAACATCCAGTTGACTTTTCCAACTTAAGTTTATAATAAGGAGACCAAGTGTCTCAATTCCTCTCTGAAATAGCTCTGGACCCGAACCAACCAACCTGATACGATATGATACACTTGTAAAGCACAAAAGAAGAAAAAATAGTGGAAATGGGGATATAACTCTCGAAATGACCGGTCGGGTCGTTACATAGTAGTTGCCATTCAGCGCGAGGGAGGGCCAGTTGTGTCGGCTGATGGACAGGAGAGTTTGGAGAGGTTTTAAAAGTTTCATCCTCCCTATTTCAGTGGAGGGGCTTCTGAGGATGCACATGGATTCTTTGGATCAATGTTATCACATTCTGCGTACCATGAGTTTGGTGGAGTCGAGCGGGGTCGACCTTACTACTTTTCAGTTGGCGGGGCCGGCATACAGATGGTGGAAACCTTATGAAGTATGTAGATCAGATGGTGCAGAACCCATACATGGTCCCAGTTCTCCGATCTTTTTCTTGAGGGAGTTTATTCTATAGACCCGCATACACAAGTTACACAGCGAGTTTGAGCAGTTGCACTAGGGGAGTATGATTGTGTGCGAGTATGCTATGAAGCTTACAGAGTAATCTCGTCATGCACTATTCTTGGTTTCCATTGGTAGAGAGAGAGTCGATAGATTAACTGAGGGGCTTATCTATAGCCTCGGGTTTGGGATGGCATGGGAGTTAGAGACAGAGACTGCATTTCATCAGGTCGTGGAAATTCGTAGGAGGTTAGAGCGTGTCTGCGGTTAGGAGAGGGAGGATAGGAGGCTAAGAAGACTCCTGGTTCTAAATGATTTAGTGGTTTTTAATCTTCGGCTCAGACCCGTCATGGCGGAGGATTTTTCAATCGACCAGCTCAGTCCACGCTTTAGGTTACCCAAACTACTCCAGCTAGCCATGGACCCCAAATCACTTGTACTGAACAACCATTTTTCAGTGCACCTTCTGCACAAGGTTCCTACGGCGGTTATTCCAGTCATTTGGAGCATACTTTGTGCCAGCATCCAAACCCGCAGAGAGGTTATTTCAAGTGTGGTGATATATGTACAATGTGAGAGATTGTTGCACACTTCAGATAGGTGGACCTCAGCAGGGTACTTAGGCTATGGCTCCCGCTCCAATTACTACTCCACCTGTACATCCAGCTAGATATGAGGGGACAAGAGGGTAAAGGTCGTCCTAGAGGGGAGGCCATGCCTGATGTTATGCTTTCCTTGGTAGGATTGAGGTAGTTGCATCAGATGTTGTCATTACATGTATCCTTTCGGTTTGTCATAGAGATGCATCAATTTTATTTGATCCGAGTTCAACTTATTTTTATGTGTCATCTGGATATGTCTCGTGATTCTCTAGGTACTCCTGTTTATGTGTCTAAACCCGTTGGGGATTCTATTATGGTGGACTGTAACTAGCATTCTCTTTTGGACACTAATGGGGTCAACGAGACTAGGTTTGATCTTCTATTTTGTAATATGGTGGAATTTGATGTAATTTTTGGTATGGATTGGTTGTCTTTGTACCATGCTATTCTTGATTGTCACACTAAGACCGTGGCATTGGCTATGCCAGGGTTGCTGAGGTTGGAGTGGAGAGATTCCTTGGGTCATATTCCTATAGTTTGCATTTTTGTCTGAAGGCTCAACGGATGGTTGAGATGGGGTGCTTGGTGTACTTAGTCGTTGTTAGATATGTGAGTATTGATACTCCCACAGTTGATTCAGCCCTCGTTTTGAGGGAGATATTTTCCATGCAGACCTAATGGGTATGCCACCCGATGGGGATATTGATTTTGGCATTGACTTGGCACTGGGCACTCATCCCATATCTATCCCACTGTATTGCATGGCAAAGGAACTGAAGGAACAACTACATGAATTGCACTAGTTCTATTTGTGAAGAAGAAAGACGATTCTATGAGAATGTATATTGACTATTGGTAGTTGAACAAGGTTACCATCAAGTAAAAGTATTCACAACCGCCTATTGATGATTTATTTGATCATCTTCAGGGTTCGAGGTATTGTCAAATATTGATTTGAGATCAGGGTACCATCAGTTGAAGATAAGGGCTTCAAACATTCCTAAGACGGCTTTCAGGACCCGTTATGGGCATTATGAGTTTTTGGGGATGTCTTTTTGGCTGACCAATGCCCCAACAACTTTCATGAATTTGAGAAACAATGTGTTTCAGCCTTATTTTAATTCCTTCATTATTGTGTTCATTGATGATATATTGGTGTACTCCCATAGTAGGGAGGAGCATGAGCAATACTTGAGGATTCTGATCCAGACTTTGAGGGAGAAGAAGTTATATGCTAAGTTCTCCAAGTTCTAGTTTCGGTTAGATTCAGTGGCATTCTTGGGCCACGTGGTATCCAGTAAGGTGATTAAGGTGGATCCGAAGAAGATTGAGGCAATTCAGAGTTGGCCCAGACCTTCTACTGCTACAGAGATTCGGATTTTCCTAGGGTTGGTTGGGTATTATCGCCGCTTTGTGGATGGTTTTCATCTATCACAGCCCCATTGACTAAGTTGATTCAAAATGTGGCCCCATTCGGGTGGTCTGACGAGTGTGAGGACAGCTTTCAGAAGCTCAAGACTACATTGACTACAACTCCAGTTCTGGTTTTTCCTTCGGGATCAGTTTCATTTATTGTTTATTGTGATGTTTCATGTGTTTGCATTGGGTGTATGCTGTTATAAGATCTTATGGTGATTGCTAGTGTTTTGCGTCAGTTGAAGCCCCATGAGAAGAACTACCCAATACATGATTTAGAGTTAGCATCTACAGTACACACACTCAAGATTTGGAGGCACAACTTATATGGGGTGTCTTGTGAGGTGTATACGTGTCATTTGAGTCTTAAACATCTATTCAAGCAAAAGGATTTGAACTTGAGACAATGGAAATGGTTGTATCACCATTCTTTATCATCTGGGGAAGGCTAATGTAGCGACCAACACATTGAGTAAGAAGGAGGAGAGTACGGGGAGTCTAAATTTTATTCTAGATGGGGAGATATCGTTAGCTATGGATGTTCAGTCCTTGGCCAATAGGTTCGTGAGTTTGGATATTTCGGATCCTGGAAGGATTCTTGATAGTGTTATATCTCAATCATCCTTATTTGAGCGCATCAAGGCTCGTCAGTATGATAATCCCCACTAGCTTGTTCTCAAGGACACGGTGCAACACAATGAGTATGAGACCTTATATGGTAGGCAATTTCATTCTCCGGTTGGTTGGTTTGAGCTTGAGGAGGCTAGTTATTAGGCATTTATTTCGTTCATGATGCTTTAGAGATGGTGAAATTGATTCAACAGCGGCTTCGTACAGTGCGGTCTGGGAAAAAGAGTTATGTTGATAGAAAAGCTCGTGATGTGTCATTCATGGTGGGTGACAAGGTTCTACTCAGTATTTCGCCCATAAAGGGTGTGATGAGATTTGGGAAGAAGGGCAAGTTTAGCCCTTGGTATATTAGTTCTTTCAAGGTGTTAGAGAGAGTTGGTGAGATGACCTACAGACTTGATTTTCCACCCATCTTATCGACAGTTCATCTAGTGTTATATTTTTTTCATGTTGTAGAAGTACTATGAGGATCCATCACATGTGTTGGATTTCAGCTTCGTGCAATTGAACGGGGATTTGACTTATGAGGAGTAGCCAGTAGCTATTTTGGATAGGTAGGTTTGAAAGCTAAGATCGAAGAATATTACGTCGGCAAAGTTTTAGTAGAGAGGTCAACCAGTCGAGGAGGTGACTTGGGAGACCAAGCATGATATGTGGAGCAGATATCCTCATCTTTTTGATAACCCAGGTATGATTCTAAACCGGCTCGAAGACGAACATTTATTTAAGAGGGGGAGTATGTAAAGATCCGGCCGGCTGCTTTGTGTATTTGAGACACATTCCGCTATTTGATGCTTCCCAAATATGTATTTGTTGTTATGTGACATGCGAGGATGGTTTGTTTGATTCGGCATGGTTTTGGATTGAATTGGAACACTTAGTTCCAAGGTTGGAATCTTAAGTTATTAGAGTTGACCGGGATTTAACTTTTGTGTAAACGACACCTGAATGGTGCTTTTATTGTTCCAATAAGTTCGTATGGTGATTTTGGATTTATTCGTGTGTCCGGAGTTGGCTCTAGAGGCCCCTAGGTTGATTTGGTTCTATTTGGCCAAAGTTAGAAATTTGAAGGTTTGGTGATATGGATTACTTTGCTAAAATCCCATAAATATGCCACCTAGCAACACAAGCCAAAGAGCCATTGTTTGGTCGTAGAAAACATAACCCCTTGCTGCCACGTTGGGCTGATGTTTCCACCAAAAACTTATCCACAAATTTTTAATTGATTTGTTAACTCCCCGCTCAAATTAATAATTAACCCATTACCAACATAATTAGATAATATCTTAATTTACTTAAAATACTAATGACTTTTAACATACTTTATACACATTACTACCATGGTCATGTTGTAACTTGTATGGCACTAGCCCGTAAATACGAGGTATTATAGCTTGGACCGTATTTCATCCCTAATTGACAACCTTCAACGAAACTCATTTTCTTTGATTTGTTTACCCTCCAACCTTCACGGAACTTATCACTTGTTATAAATAGTATAAATACTTATAACCTCAAAAAGATAATCTCATTACCAAGGCTACGTTGATTAACTTACGACGAAACTTTAAAGTACGAAAACGCGAAATGTAACATATGAAATGTTCATAGGTTTGACCGAGATTTGACTTTGGTGTTCTCATGTTCGGAGTGTTTTTTAAGGAGTTGGAATAAGTTCGTTATGTCATTTGGAACTTGTGTGCAAAATTTGAGTTCATTCCGAGTTGGTTAGACGTGGTTCGGCGTGAGTTTTGGAAGTTTGAAAGTTGATGCGATCATTAGGCTTGAATTGTGGTGTGATTCATAGTTTTGATGTTATTTTCTGTGATTTAGAACCTCCAGCAGGCCCGTGTTATGTTTTATGACTGGTTGGTGAGGTTGGATGGGGTCCAGAGGGCCTCGAGTGAGTTCTGAATGGGCTACGAACCATTTATGATTGTTTTGGCTAATTAGTTCTGGTATTTTTGCACCTATGATATTTGTTCCGCAGGTGCGAGTCTGCAGGAATGGGCGTGGGATTGCAGATGCAAAGTTGGCTAGGATCAGGGGTTTCTGTACATGTGGCTAAGCTTGCATAGAAGCGCGAGCACAAGTGCGTATTGTTGTCCGCAAAAGCGGTTCTGCAGAAGTGGAAATGTGATCGCAGATACGGTTGGTCGGCTTTTTAGTCATGCTTGTAGAAGCGCCCTTCTGGTTGCAAAAGAGACGCTGCAAAAGCGGTAGTTTTGATCGCATATGTGAAAAGATCGGGCAGTGTATTAAGTTCGAGGGTTTGGCTTATTTTATCATGTTTTGAGATTGATATGGGAGATTGTTTAGGAAATTTTCACAACTTGAATTGGGGTAAGTGCACTTGATTCGGATTTGATTATTGTTCATGATTCCATCCATGAATTTGGATTTAGATTGCTGAATTTAAGTCAGAAAATTGGGGATTTTGACAAAACATTTCTAAAATAAAATATATATTTGAACCCTGATCCGGAGTCAGATTTAGATGAAACTTGTATAACTGGACTCGTATTTAAATGGATAGTCGTGATTTATGACTTTTTTCGGGTTTCGGAAATCAGCTAAGGTTGACTTTTGATATTTAATAAAGATCGAGATTTATTACTTGAAATTGATTTTTATAACCGTGTTTGATGTTATTAAGTCTAGATTTGACCCATTCGGAGGCCAATTAGAGAGGCAAGGGCTTTTTAGAGTATTGATATTTCTCGTTTAAGGTAAGTATCTTCCCTAACCTTGTGTGGGACAATACCCCTTAGAATTTGGCCTTAGTTTTTTATTCGTGTTATGTGAAAAGCGATGTGTACACGAGGTGACGAGCGTGTACACGGGTGTTATGTGTAGCATATGACTAGATCAGATCTTAGGCTTTTAATATGACTTAATTTGAGGATGTATTTTATATGAAACATGCTTAATCACTTGTGTCTACGTGAACATGATTACTACAATTGTTTTAGTCGTAGTAATGCTTGATATGTTAAACACCATCCGCATTTTACTATTTTTATGTCCTTGTTCACCTTGTTAATAAACTATGAACTTATATCCTTGATGAAATTTTGGCATTATTGTTTTGTGATTTTATTGGAACATGTGGACATGTTGAGAAGATTGTTTGGGTATTGGCACGACATTTTATTGATTATGATTGGTATTGTGTCATGAAGGAGCGATACGGTTGGATATCGTTATTGTGTCAGGGCAGAGTGATACGGTTGGATATTGTTATTGTGTCAGGAAGAAGATATACAGTTGGTTATCGTTATTGTGTCAGGGTGGAACGATATGATTGGATATTATTATTGTGTCAGGCGGAGCGATACGGTTGATATTGTTATTGTGTCAGAGCAGAGTGATAAGGGTGGATATTATTATTGTAACAGAAATGTGGGCACGAAGTGCCATATGTTAGTGTTTCTATTTGATGACTTGTTATTAAAACTAGACCTTCTTGATTGGTATTGTACCCCCATAAAGTAAAGTGTTGCTCCCCACTAACATCCCTATTGTTTATTCCACGTAAATCTTAATAATTTGATTCAAACTTACATCCACAAGCCATGAAGTCCTTCCACACATGCTGCTAATATTTGGAGAAGTCAAAGACAAGAATGGAACTCAATTAATGCATCCTTGTCGTAGTTCCCAACACTTGGGCATGTCTGGTGCTGCAAAACTGCATAGTGAAAACCAAAACCATGGAAGTCAAGGCAAGACATATCAGTTTTAGCCAAGGGTTGACTGGCACCCCCAAGTAGCCTTTCCCCTTTTAGTTAGGCATCTTTAGAAGATATTTTATCATAATTTAGACCATGTAGTGGCTGGTTCTTTATATACTCATGTATAGGCCCGTAAGATACTCATCTCATACTTTGTATTCCTCTCTTTATTAAGTAAATCAGAAAATTGGTTTTGGCCTCCTAAATTTGTGTGCCTTTGTCTATCATTGTCTCTCTGTGTGTGTGTGTATCAAGCTCAAGCATGACTTGGTGCTTATTTCTTGGTAGGAATGAAACCTTGGATCGCATAGAGGTTGTCAAGGTTGTTCGCCGGCTACCTAGCTGAGTTAGGCCCATGACAAGTGGAATCAAAGCAAGGCAACGAGCATGGTAAACGATAGAGGCGATATTGTTGAAGGCAACGTTCGTGGGAGAGATAGGTCACCCACAAGAAAGCAGAAGAAGAGATGGAAGAGCCCGGCAAGAGATCCTACCATTGGCATAGCAAGTGATGGTCTTACTTATGAGCCACCACCACAAGAGGTTGGCCATTGCGAGGAAGGTGATAGTTTTGTTTTAGGTTGTTTTGACGAACGAATAGATCTCGCGAGGTTGGTTTAGCTGCTTTAAATCGGCGTATAGAAGTTGTTGAAGGAAATTTCAACCTGTTTGATTCTACTACTCTAGAAGATCTTTGAGATGTGAAGGAGGCGACAGATAATCTGGATGATAGCATAAGGAAGGACTGACTAGTCTTGAGCTCAATCTGACCGAGGCTTTGTCTACGTTTCACGGGGAAGTTGAGTCCCTAAAGAAACAATTGGAGGTAGCAAAACTCTTTGGTGACTCTAGTCTTATGACAGTGCGTGACACCAAGATTGAGGACCCTAAACCCAAAGAGTTTAAGGGTGAAATGAGCGCTCAAGATGTTGAGAACTTCATTTGGAAAATGGAGGAATACTTTAAGCACATCAACATCATTGATGAGGCTACCAAGATCCTCGTAGAACCCATATACTTAGGTCACATCACCATGCTATGGTAGGGGGGGATCCAGACATGGAGTGTTACATCCCCCATTTTTCAAATGTTAAGCTATATCATAAGTTATTCATCCGAAGCTCGGAGAGATAGGCTATTATTATGCTCATAAGTGATTATGACTAAGTTTAGTAAGTGTCGGAAGAGCTAGAGATTAAATGAATCGAAGCGAGTAAATTTTCGTGAAAGTTCTAACTTATGGATTGACTTACGGACTATACATTGAAGATATGGGCCGAGGTTACTTTAGGTGTAATACTAAGAGTGCTTAACATGCTAAAAAGATCGTGTTACAAGGTATTTGTATTGTATAATAGTTTTATGTTAAGGGTTGAACTCAAGCAAGTTCTAGAAAAAGTCGCCAAAGGTTATCGCAAAATACATTCAGAAGTTTACTGAAATTTAGTGGTCCATCCACCAAATTGAAGTTTTATGAATGTAGTTTCTAACGCATTAAATTGTTCGTCAATAAGAGGTCGGAGTAGGGAGAAATACACGTTTTTCCGGTCTGCACAGACAGCCCCATTGGGACCCACATAGGCTGGGGAGATTATGTTTTATGTTATAAAGCGGGGAAGCCCTTTCCCCACCTCATTTTTCATCCAAAACAGAACTTTAAGCTCCCTAAATGCTCCCAAATAATCTCCCAATCATTCAAGAAAACCCCACTAAGGTTTTGAGGTAATACTTCCTTCGAAAAAATTGTAGTACTCGTATAAGCTTAGTTTTCGCTTATTGTTGTTGAGCTGGAGATTTCTTCAGGTTGAAGAAAGGTGTCTAAGGGTTGTATCTTGTTGTTTAAATTAAGATCTTAATCTCGTTTATATGTATAGCTTAGTTTGAGCCTTAGATATGCTTAGACGATACAAGTTAATGGTCAAATGTTGTAGTTGATTGGAGGGTTGCTTATAGGACGTGTTGGGGTTGTCCTTGTTTCTTTTGAGGTGCTGGATGTATGGTTTTTGGTTGGTTATTATTATTTTAAACATGAGTAATGAGAAATAAACAGGGGAGATGATGTCCGGATTATCGTAGAACAAACATGTCACTCATTAGCTAGTTGGTATATCTCTTTTGTTGATACTAGTGTTAATTTATTTGTTGTTGAATAGTTGGGAAGAATCTAATTCCATTGTCATTGTTGAAGGTTTGGTTAGCTAGCATACACGTACGAGATCCTCTTGTGATATAGCAGAGTAGTTGTTACGTGATTAAGCGGGGTAGTTGTTATGCGATTACGCAACTTACATACTATAAATTTAGATAGGTGTTAGTTGGTGTAGGTATTACTCCCAAGTGTCCAGAGTAACGAGATTACGAAACAACGAGACGTAACCAGGTTGGTAAGAGTATAGTATATGCCTTGTAGGTTTCTTTGTTACTTGAGATATACGTTATGTAGTTTCCTTCAGCATTCCTTCATTTTTAGTTATGTGCTTACATTTGATTATCTAGTTGTATTACATATTCAGTACATTCTTTCGTACTGACGTCTCTTTTCTCGGGGCACTGTGTTTCATGCCGTAATTTTAGATCGATAGACTAATGAACATCCAGAGTAAGAAGTTTCATAGTTTAGCAGTTGATTGGTAAGACTCCATATGATCTGGAGTGCAGCCGAGTCTAGAGGTCTTTTCTTTTGGTTATGTATCTAGACTTTATGGGTAGGTCGGGGCCCTATCCGAACCACGTTACTTATGTCAGATACTTTTAGAGGCTTTTGTAGATGCAGATGTACCTATGGTCAGCCGTACTAGTTTATGTAGTGGCCTTGCCGGCCTGTGTAGATGTACTTATTGAAGTTGTTTATATATCTATGTAACGATACTCTTGGTGGCCTTGTCGGCCCCTATATGCATATCATTTTGGATTAGTTATGAGTTGATGTCATATGTTATGGACTTGTCGGCCTATATGTTTTTGTATACGTCGTGGTACATGATTTACAGGGTAGTATGTTTAGTCAATTCAGGGATCAGGTGCCAGTCGGGCCTCCCCAGGTTTGGGGCGTGACAAACTTGGTATCGAAGTGAGTTTTGTGTCCCAGGGAGTTTATAAAGTCGTGTCTAGTAAAGTTCTGCTTATGGGTTTGTTGTGTACCGCACGTATGATCGGGAGGCTAAAGAGCATTTAGGGTCTGTTACCATTCTTTCATCTCTAGATCGTGCCATAGAGTTGATTCATAGGAGTCTAATATTAACTCGTGATTTATTATGTGTTTACGGAGATACTTATAAGTATAAAGGGAACAGTTAATCGTCAAATAGATGCAGCGGAAGGTGAGGGTACTAGTAATATGCCACCAGCAGATAAGGGCCAGAAAGAGGCCCAGGGTGACATGCTCTCTCAGGTATCCCCGACCCCACCAGTACTAGAAGAGCTCCAGTACCACCAGCACCACCATCTAGTTCATCTGAGGAGGATCCGAAGGCTGCAGTATGAATGTTGACTCAGATCGTAGTCGCACAGGAACAGTGGAAAATGGGGGCACCTCCCTATGTTATACTTCGAGGTAGATCGATCAGTTCGAGGGTACAAGAGTTCATTAACCTAAGTCCGCCAGAGATTACAGGTCCAGACAAAGGAGGACCCACGGAAACTTATTGATGAGCTCTAGAGGACCTTTAAAGTCATGCATGTTATAGAGACAGAGACGGTATAGTTAGCATCCTATAGGCTGAGGGATGTAGCTATTTTTTGGTACAAAGCTTGGGATCGATCTCGAGGTTAGGATGTACCTTTAGCGGTATGGGAGGAGTTCGCTAAGGCCTTCTTAGATCGTTACTTGCCATTAGAGATTCGATAGTCTAGAGTTGAGCATTTTCTGGATCTTAAGCAGATGTACGAAAGTATAGTCTTAGGGTTTGACTCATTAGAAAGGTATGCCCTGACAATAGTGGCCTCGATGAGGGATAGAGTACATCAGTTAGGCATATGGTTCTAAAGATTCAATATCAAAGCGGGACTAAAGATTAGGTAGAACAAGAACTAGAACAAGAATTCTTTGCCCCTCCCCTTGTACCAAGAAGGAAGTTAAGAACATAAAGATAATGGGTTCATCCATTATAAGTTATTATTTTACGGAGCTATCTCAGATATCTCGAGTAAGGAGACGACATGAGATAGTTAGAGTTCTATTTCTATAAAGGAAAAGACTATCAGGAAGCTCACTCTCGGTTGGGCTCAAAGCAGAAGGTAGAACGCAATATCTCTTGTTGGTTCATCACATCAAGCTATTACAAAAGAGTCCAGCAGAGACAAAGAAAGAAGCCATTTTTGCTGTATTTTCGCTTCCGGTCCGGATCCATCCTAAACCAAAAAGTGGGGCTAAGCGAGGGGCATAGCGATATAGTGTTCATACTCGAGTTGATCAAATCCAGTAGGAATATCAAGAATAGTATGATCTAGTAGGAGCTTGCCTTGGAATAAAGTGAGGGAGCACGGAGCTCTTGAATTATTTCTATGTGGTTTAGAGCTGTATTTGGTGACAATTGCACTATAGCGTCCTTGAACCATAGTCACAGTACTCCAATTAGAAAAAAAAATATGGAGATGTATATCTCAAAAATTCAGGTCTTCGCTCAGATATTAGAGGAGCGTGAGTAACAGGGTCAGTTTGATTAGGATAGAGATAGCGGGCAGAATAAGAAGGCAAGATTAGACAGTGGTAACAAGGGATCTCAACGTGGTAGTGAGTAGCAGTCCTATAGGTCCTATAGCATGATGATATCCCTAAGGTTGTTTGTTGTTGTAGTTTCTAGATTATGGTATTATCTTGATGAGTTAATTTTTGGAAGATTATTCGGGACTAAAGACCTTTATGTAAGGTGAATCATAAGTGATAGTTTAACACAGTTGCCGACTTGAGGACTTCGAGCCAATATAGTTAATTTATGTTCCATGAGAGTATGAATAAATAAGTTGGACGAACTAGAAGTGTATCGTTCCAATATAGCTCTCTCTACCAGTCACATATTGTTAGTGTTCCCTTAACCAATGATGCCATCAGCTTAAGATAAGTTACAACTATGAATTTTAGTATTCGTAAAGTTAGTCTTCCTCGAAGTCACCATTCCTCTTTTATCAAGTGAATCAGAAAATTGGCTTTGGCCTCCCAAATTTGTGTGCCTTTGTCTGTATTCATCTTTGTCTGTGTGTGTATTTGTGTGTTTATCAAGATCAAGCACGACTTGGTGCTTATTTCTTGGGAGGACTGAAACCTTGGATCACATAGAGGCTCTCAAGGTTGTCAGCATGCTACCTAGTTGAGTTAGGTTGGTGACTTGTGGTATCAAAGAAAATCAATGACCATAATGATATTGTTCAAGGCAACGTTCGTGGAAGATATAAGTCACACACAAGAATGCAGAAGAAGAAGAAGAGAGACACGAACAAGTCACGAGATTGGCGCAGCAATTGACGGTCTGACTTATGAACCACAACCACACGAGGTTAGCCATGGCGAAGAAGGTTATGGTTCTGCTTTGGGTCATTTGGACGAACAAGTAGATCCCACCGAAGCTGGTTTAGATTCTTTAAACTGGTGTATAGAAGTTGTTGAAGGAAACCTCAACTCGCTTGATTTTACTGCTCTAGAAGAGCTTGGAGACGTCTAGGAGGTGATAGATAATCTTAGTGATGATCACAAGGCAAAACTAACCAGCCTTGAGCTCGAGCTGACCAAGGCTTTGTCTGTGTTGTAGGGGGAAGTTGATTCCCTAAACAAATGGAGGCAGCAAAACTCGCTGGTGGAGCTAGTCCGATGATGGTGCTTGAGATCAAGATTGAGGCCCCTAAACCTAAAGAGTTTAAGTGTGAGAGGAGCACTGATGGGTTATATGTTGTTTTGATGATCTAACAAACTTTTACGTGACGAACCAAAGAAAGGACCTGATGTGTAAACAGCATAAGCAATTAGCTTCAACTCAAGGAATTCCGGACTGTGTACCGTTTATCAATAAGGGACCAGTTGGAGGACCTGATCCTTTGACAGACGCACAGACGGAAGTGCAGGGTCAACTTTACAGCTGTAAAAGTTGTGACAGAAAAGTGACTGCATGCAACTGTCGCTACAGTGCAGCAGTCACTTCCCATTTATTGTGAAATGTACCCAAACGATTTGGAACATCCTTCTTGGAATATGGTAAGGTATTTAACATCTTGTGTGAATAAAAACAACACATTCAGTTGAGCATTTACTATCATTCTTCTAAGCATTGAAGATTTTCCCAGCATTGAAGGCTCAAGTGTGTCAAGAACAAGAAGACAACTCCACTAAAGAGGACCAGTTTCACTGTGTGTCTTAGGCGTCCATTATTTGAGTTGTAATCTTGTGTTTTGCTTTCTATTGCATCCTATCTTGCTTTCTTAGAAGCCTTGTAATAGGAACTCTAAAACCTTTATTTCATCCGCGCTTTTGTGTTGGCTAGGGTTAGTCATATGTCAAAGTCTTTGTAACTAGAGAGTTACAAAGTGGCTCGCAGTAGTGAGTGTAAGTTAGTAAGTTGAAGTCTTTGTAAGAGTACCTTACAAAGTGGCTTGTAATAGTGTAGATTACAAGTTAGTGAAGTTGAAAACCTACAAGAGTAGGTCGTGGTTTTTTGTCCCCTTAAGAGGGATTTTTTCCACGTAAAAATCCTATGTCACTTTACTTGTATTCTTAAAGCACATCTTTATGGGAACTCTTAGAGGACCTGGTAACTCTACTGGTTGGTGGACTCACAAACCTTCAATTGGTATCAAAGCCGGTTCTTTCTAAACGGTTAACACCTAGAAAGAATCTATAATGGCTACTCCACCAAACTTCGAGGAAGGACAATCCACATATCGACCTTCCAGGTTCAATGGTCAGTACTATGGATGGTGGAAGACTCGCATGCACGACTTCATCATGGCTGAGGATTCTGAGTTATGGGATATAATTTGTGATGGTCCTCATGTTCCGATGCACAAAGTTGGAGAAACTGGTTTAATGGTGCAAAAAACTAGGAGAGACTAAAACGATATTGATAGGAAAGTTGTGGAAAAGAAATTTTGTGCAAAGAAAATTCTTGTGTGTGGAATCGGACCTGATGAATACAATAGGATCTCTGTGTGTCAATCAGCTAAAGAGATCTGGGATGATTTACAGACTGCCCATGAAGGAACAACACAAGTGAAGCAGTCCAAGATTGACATTCTAACCACTGAGTACGATTTGTTCAAGTTAAAGGAAGATGAATCTATACAGGATATGCACACCAGGTTCACTTCCATTATCGATGAGCTTCACTCTCTAGGAGAAGTCATTCCTAGGAACAAGCTAGTGCAAAAAATCTTAAATGTTCTGCCTGGCTCCTGGGAAAGCAAGGTCAATGCCATAACTGAAGCAAAGGATCTTCAGGTCTTAACAATGGACGAGTTAATAGGAAACTTGAGAACATATGAGATGAAGAGGAAAAAGGACAGTGAGAGAAGGGAGCCCAACAAGAAGAAGAACCTGGTTCTCCAAGCTGAAAAGCATGAGTTAAGTGAATAGGACAACGACATGGCCTATCTCACCAAAAGATGGTTCGAAGAAATGGGGGAATACCAAGAAGAGGAAGCTCAAGCAAGCCTAAAAACTATGACCTATGTCATAAATGTGGTAAGCCCAGACATTTCATAAAAGACTGCCCGCTCCTGAAACAGGACAACTACAAATACAACACTGACAAAGCTGCAAAGAGGAACTCGGTCGCTAATAAAATATTTAGCATAAAACACGCAACTAAAAATGTTGTAAAGCAGGCTCTTGCTGCTTGGGGAGACTCATCTAGTGAATCAGAAGAGGAACCTGAAGCAGAAAATGGCTCCATGATGGTAGTTGAGAACAAGGCTAAGGAGTATGATTCGTTGTTTGCTCTAATGGCTCAATCTGATGAAGAAGAAGAAGAAGATGGCACAGATGAGGTAAATTTCATGGATGTTCAGAGAAATCTGAAATCCTATTCTCCTAACAAATTAATGTCATTGTCAAATGTTCTCATTGATACCTATTTATAGCTTAGTTGAAGATAAAGATCCATTGACCCTAGAACTAGGAGAAGTAGAACAAACCAGAGATGACCTAGTTGTGTGTGTGGTTGACTTGAAAGAAACTGTAGGAAACCTTGAAAAAGAGAATGAGACTCTAAGGTGCAAAATCAACTGTGTTGAGAATGAAAGAAATTACCTAATGGTGGAGGTTGTGGATTTTAAGGATTCCATAAAAGATCTTGAAAAGAAAAAGGAAGAGATAGAGAAAAAAATAGAGAGTCAGAAAATGAGAGAGATGATTTAACTGTAGTAGTGGCAGATTTGAAAGAAACAGTAGAGAATCTAAGCAGTGAAAAAATGTGCTTGAACATGAGAATAGATATTGTTGAGCAAGAAAGAAATGATCTTCTAGTAGTAATCACAGACTTAGAAGAAACTATTCAGGGACTAAGACTAGAACCTAGTTCATCAAGTGTAGATAAAGGAAAGAAAATAGGTAGTGAAAAATATGTCAAGCTTGAAAAAGAACTAAATGAGGTCAAAAATAGTCTGTGCAGTGAGGTTGAGAAAAACAAGGAGTTGCAAGAAGAAGTGAGCAAACTAAAATCTGATCTTAAGAAATCTTTGAATTGGACCTGGACCACAGACACTGTCACTGCTATGTACTTTAACAACTCTGGGAACAAGCAGGGAATTGGGTTTCAAAAGGAGAAAACTCCCTACAACTCTCACAGCAAGTATGTTACAGTCCCAGACAATTGGCCAGGGATCAATCAGTCCAGAAAAGTTGCTCAGCCACTGTGGGAACAACGGGCACTTCAAGGAAAGTTGCTCAGCCAGGGATCAATCAGTCCAGAAAAATAAGATGTTTGCTGGAAGGAGAAACACTAGGAAAGGACCAGGTCCCAGAAAGAAATATCAATTCTTGTCGGCATGTACTAGAAGAGTTCTTATTCATCCTTTTCCTAACTACAAGGGACCCAAACTTGTTTGGGTTCCTAAATCTAACCATTGATTTATTTGTGCAGGGATCAGTGAGGGGAACTGGGCTAAAATGGATCATGGACAGCGGATGCTCAAAGCATATGGCTGGAAATACCATGGATTTTCTCTCATTGAAAGCCTTGCAGGAGGGGATGTATCCTTTGGAAATGGAAAGAAGGGATACATCCTTGGTGTTAGAAGAGTTGGAAGATCTCTGGAGCACTCAATAGAAAATGTATATGATGTGGATGGCCTGAAATATAGCCTATTGAGTGTTTCTCAAATCTGCGATAAAGAAAACAAAGTGGAGTTCTTGTCCAAAGTGTGCACAGTTACTAGTCTAGTAACTGGGGAAGTAGTATTGATAGCCAAGAGGTACAAGAACATCTATGTTGCTGATTTCGAATTAGAAGCTGGTGAAGTGAACTGCTTGAAGGTTGTCGATGAAGATGTAGAGCTTTGGCATAGAAGGTTGGGCCATGCTAGTTTTTCTCTCCTGAACAAATGGATAAAGAAGGACCTGGTCGCGGTCTGCCAAATTCCAAGTTCAAGGAGCACAAGGTTTATGATGCGTGTGCTAAGGGAAAACATGTGAAATCATCCTTTAAGCCAAAAAATGATGTTAGCACATCCAGAACTCTTGAACTTCTCCACATGGATTTGTGTGGACCTATGAGAATTCCAAGAAGGGGTGGAAAGAAGTACATATTTGTGATTGTGGATGACTACTCAAGATTCACTTGGACGTTATTTCTTAGAGAAAAATATGAGACATTTGAAGTGTTTGTGTCCTTTGTAAAGAAAATCCAAGTGAAGATGGACCTTAAGGTAGTTTGCATCAGATCCGACCATGGAACTGAATTTGATAATGCAAAATTTGATGAGTTTTGCACTGAGAATGGAATCACACATAACTTCTCAGCACCAAGAACTCCCCAGCAAAATGGAGTAGTTGAGAGGAAGAACAGAGACCTGGAGGATATGGCTCGAACAATGCTCATTGATAGTGGAATTGCTAAGAATTTCTAGGCTGAAGCAATCAATACAGCCTGCTACTTGGTGAACAGGTGCATGATCAGGTCCTTCCTAAACAAAACCCTCTATGAATTGCTCAATGGAAGAAATCTTAAGATAACGTATTTAAGAGCCTTTTTGCAAATGCTATGTTCTAAACAATGGAAAGGATCATCTTGGAAAGTTTGATGCAAAGAGTGATGAAGGAATCTTTTTGGGATATTCTTCTCAAAGCAAAGCATACAAAGTGTACAACAAAAGAAACCAATGTGTATAAGAGAGTGTTCATGTGCTCTTCAATGAAACTCCCTCCTCACACAAGGAAAACAATGGTGATGATCAAGACAATGAACCACTTCTGGTTCCTGCAGAAATTTCTGATGTATCAAATGGTAAGGCAGATATGATGAGTCATGCCAAGGAGATGATTGAAGGCAACGTAACTTCTTCCTCAGGAACACAGAAGGAACCTGGTACCCCAATCTCTCCCACAGAAGCTGAAGAAAGAGTTGGAGATTCTGTGGAAGGTACTCCTCAGATAGCAGAACAAGAGACTCAAGGAAACCCTTTCAATCTGCCAAGTTCCTCCTCAAATCAATTTCAAAGTTCAAATTAGAAACATAAGGGCTCCCATCCTCTTAATAACATAATCACTCTGCTTGATTCAGGAATTCAAACCAGATCCAAAACCAGAATCTCTCTAGCCTTCTCAGCCTTTCTATCCCAAATAGAACCCAAAAATATCTA
This sequence comes from Nicotiana knightiana, assembly GCA_005239525.1. Lineage (NCBI taxonomy): Eukaryota > Viridiplantae > Streptophyta > Magnoliopsida > Solanales > Solanaceae > Nicotiana > Nicotiana knightiana. The sequence continues at coordinate 103,469 of ML380740.1, read as the reverse complement.
GGAAGCCCTGAAGGATGCATATTGGATCATTTCTATGCAGGAAGAGCTTCATCAGTTTGAAAGAAACAAAGTATGGCATTTGGCACCTCGACCATCAGACAGAACCATCATAGGAACCAGGTGGGTGTTCAGGAACAAACTGGATGAGAATGGGAAAACTACCAAAAATAAAGCTAGGCTTGTGGTTCAAGGATACAACCAATAGGAAGGGATTGATTATGATGTGACTTTCGCTCCTGTTTCTCATATGGAAGATCTAGAGCATGCTTCAAGCTGGACAAAGCCCTGTATGGATTGAAGCAAGCTCCCAGAGCTTGGTATGAAAGGTTGTCCAAATTCCTATTAGACAATGGATTCTCTCGAGGCAAGATTGAAAACACCCTTTTCTAAAGAGACGAGGAAGGAACCTTTTTATAGTCCAGGTGTATGTTGATGACATTATCTTTGGGGCTACAACAGATTCACTGTGGAAGGAATTTGCAATGAATGAGCATGACGGGGGAACGGAACTTCTTCTTGGGTCTTCAAGTGAAGCTATCTACTAAGGGCACATGCACCAGTCAGCAGAAATATATCAAGGAACTACTCAAGAGGTTTGATATGGAAGACTCCAAAGTGATTGACACACCCATTGCAGTGGCTACCAAACTTGACATGGATGATTCTGGCTCTCCTGTAAATCAAACCACGTATAAGGGGATCATTGGCTCTCTTCTTTACCTCACAGCAAGCAGTCCAGACATTGTATTCAGTGTGGGATTGTGTGCAAGGATCCAATCCAATCCTAAAGAGTCGCATCTGAAAGCTGCAAAGAGGATCCTACGCTATCTCAAAGGCACACAAGACCTGGTGCTATACTATCCCTCAGGTGACAATTTCAACCTTATTGGTTATGCTGACGCAGATTATGCAGGATACCTGGTGGACAGAAAAAGCACTTCAGGGATGGCTCATTTTCTTGGATCGTTCCTAATCTCTTGGGGCACAAGGAAGCAGAACCTAGTGGCCTTGTCTATAGCAGAAACAGAATATGTTGCAGCTGCATCTTGTTGTGCTCAGCTGTTGTGGATCAAACAAAAACTAGAGGACTTTGGAGTATTTATCGACAGCATTCCACTTCTATGTGATAATACCAGTGCGCTCAATATGGCAAAGAACCCGGTTCAACACAAGAGAACTAAGCACATTGATGTGAGACATCACTTTCTCAGAGACAATGTTGAAAAGGGACACATTAGTATGAGGTTCTGTTGCACTGAAGATCAGATTGCAGACATATTCACAAAGGCACTGGGCAGGGAACATTGTGAGAAAAATAGAATGGCTCTGGGCATGCTGATACCAAACTAGGGACCCAGTTCTCCTTTTTGGCTATGATTGTCTTACTCAGTTACAGATGGCTAAGGTGTTTTCTGATAAAGTCTAAGTCGCATCAATATCGTTGCAGGTAGACATGCATAATGACTACAGAATTTAAAGGAGTGGCATTGTAGAACATAAGGAGACTGAGCACTTTTTCAAAAAAAAAAAACACAACAACAACAACAAGTACGGGACCTGGTCCATGTTTCCTAGGTTAGTAGCTATGTGTACCCTATCCCTCTTTCAAAAAGTAACTGCATTAATTACTGCTGCCACACCTTCGCCGTTTCAGAATACACATCCATCACGTCTATCACTCCACCCTTTCAAATCCCTCTGCCCATTTCCCTCTTCCCAAAACTTCCTACCGCCAGTTGAACCAGTTTCTTCTCCCCCTCATTACTCAAATCACCTATAAACTCCCTCTCTTCCAACCTATCTATACACACCCACTCTTACGAACAACTCTCTTTTTCTCTCTCTTTCTCTTAATTCCTTTACTAACTGTCAACAATGGCCTCCTCAAATGAACTCTCTCCTTCCATCACCACTTACCTCAACACTATTCTAGTGGACGGTCAGGAATCCCCTCTTCTAGAGGAAGCCATCTCAGCTCCCACTCCATCATCACCTCCACCTAAACCAGAGACCTCCAAGGGACCCTCAGTCTCAGAAGCTCCTCCTTCCTTCTCTCCTCCAACTGATTCCCCACAAAAAACCCTAACTGATAAACCACCATTGTACCTCCTCCTTCCTTTATATAACCATCTGAACCCTCCATCACTAAAGCTTCTCAAGTCTCTGAAGTTTTAGAAGATGAACCCAATCAGTACATCAACCCCTCATTCCTTCATTCCTCGACTCCCATGGAGTCTCCTAAAAAAGAGGCAGCAGAAAATATAATGGCGATCGCCTCTGAGAACTCCCCCTCTGAAGGCGCCCCCTCCCCTCCTGAAACGTAGGGAGCAGCGTCGTCCATCCTAGAGGATAAAGGAACAATGGTCCTTTTTGAGTCTCCTTCCCATGAGGTTACACCTTCCAAACCTAGTGAGGGACCTGATTCTCTACCCTCTCAGTCCCCTCAAGAACAAATCTTCTATACACCCCTCTTGAGTCCATTCCTCCATTTCATGAACCCATGCATGAGGATGATGAGGATGACATGGTGTTGAGTGCTCGATTCAAACTTCGTCACAGCATTCACACTCCAGCACCATCTGTTAAGCGTCCCTCGACCACGCTACAGAAGAAAGAGGTTGTCAATATGGCAGTTGAAAAGAGTAAGAAAAGTAATAAGATGAAGAAGAAGAAGAGGCTGGTAAAGGATGGTCAAGTAGTGGGGGAAAAAGGCATTCCTATAGTTGCTGTAGAGGATGACACTGTTGAGGAACCTAGTTCCTTAGTGGAACGGAAGAAATCTGGGTCTGGTCAACGTGATAAGAAAGAGACTCTGACAAGTGATGCGAAGGCCAAGCAGAAGGTGATTGGGGAGGCAAGTGAGAGGAAATCTATATCTGCTAGTTCCAAAGGAAAATCTATGAAGGTGTCAGGGAAACGAAAAAGAGAGGAAGAAACTGCGGTAGAACCTGGTACTGTAAAGCCCATATCTAGTAGTAGTGGGAAGTGGAAGGAAAACATTTCAAAACAAAGTGTGTTGTGGGGTCGTACCTTGGTGGATAATTCTAGATGTTCCATCGGAAGGGCTATCCTCAGTGGATCCTAACAAGTATGCATGTAGCAGTGATTTTCGGAGAGCTATAGTTAAACCAGGGACAGTCTAGCAGGGAGACCGAGTGCATAAGAAGGCTATGTTGCCTGTTTACCAACTCTCTTTGAGCTGGTGAACAATGTTCTTCTTCCCCGAGCTGAGCGACGCTCTATTACTTCCAGAGCTCATTTGATTTTGATGGAAGCCATTTACGATTTCAAGCCTGTCAACTTGCCTGCTCTTATGATAAATCATATGGATAAGGTTGTCTCGGTCAAGGATGGGAATCATGGTCTCCCCTATGGCTTCTTTCTCACTCGAGTCTTTAAGCACTTCAAGATTCCACTCAGCAATCCTTGGGTTGGGACTCGCAAGCAAAGCTTCTCAAAGACCACTCTTGTAGAATGTGAGTGCATTGAAAAGGTTGGGGGCAGTTCTTCGACAATCTCTCAGATGATAAATGCCCTGAATGCTTCACATGATACGATCAAGAGGTTGAAGGCTCAAATTGCCATCCTAGAGGTGTCCAGTCAAGTTGCAGAAGAACCTGGTGCTAATAGTTTCTTAAACGAAGAAGTGGTCCGCTTGACTAAGGAGAATGTTGAGCTGAAGCAACAGGTGGAGAACCTCAAAGAAAAGATGCTCGAGGAGCAGTCTTCTGCAAATGCCCACATAGACCTGGTCCTTTGCACCATCTCTGCCTCCTCCTCCAAGCCCTCCTCTTCTAGTGCCTCTTAGGATCTATCCTCCCCTGTTCTCTTATGATGTGTTGTGGCTGTCAGTTTTTGTGCTTTTCTTTTTGTGTTTGGGATTGGATTCCACCTAGCTGCTCCTACGTGGAAAAATCCAAATGAAATTCTTTGCTCCTCAAGTAAACACTTCCTTATGTTTTCAACTTTTTCTTAATGCAATCAGTCTTTTTATGTTCTCTTTACTGCTTTTCTGCTTTACTATTCTATTTTTATCATGTTATGTGCACATAAGGGGCATGAGTTAACTGTGTCGGACTTCCTTATGCTTTCTGCCTGGTTATGAATTTTTATGATGTCAAAAAGGGGAAGTTAAGGGGGAAGCACATCGAAAGGGGGAAGCACATCGACAGGGGGAACTTGCTAGGAAACCGATCGATCATTTGTTATGTATCTACTGGTGTTAGTGTACAATATTGTTCACATAACTTCTTCCCAACTATAAAAGTTTGTCATCATCAAAAAGGGGGAAATTGATGGGTTATATTCTGTTTTGATGATCTAACTAACTTTTACGTGACGAACCAGAGAAAGGACCTGATGTGTAAATAGCACAAGCAGTTAGCTTCAACTCAAGCAATTCCGAACTGTGTACCGTTTATCAATAAGGGACCAGTTGGAGGACCTGATCCCTTGACAGACGCACAGACGGAAGTGCAGGGTCAATTTTACAGTTGTAAAAGTTGTGACAGAAAAGTGACTGCATGCAACTCTACACGCTACAGTGCAGCAGTCACTTCCCATTTATTGTGAAGTGTACCCAAAATATTTGGAACATCCTTCTTGGAATATGGTAAGGTCTTTAACATCTTGTGTGAAGACAAACAACACATTCACTTGAGCATTTACTATCATTCTTCTAAGTATTGAAGATCTGCCTAGCATTGAAGGCTCAAGTGTGTCAAGAACAAGACGACAACTCCACTAAAGAGGACCAGTTTCACTGTGTGTCTTAGGCGTCCATTAGTTGAGTTGTAATATTTTGTTTTGCTTTCTATTGCATCATATCTTGCTTTCTGTGACTAGGGTTAGTCATAAGTCAAAGTCTTTGTAACTAGAGAGTTACGAAGTGGCTTGCAATAGTGAGGGTAAGTTAGTAAGTTAAAGTCCTTTTAAGAGTGCCTTACAAAGTGGCTTGTAATAGTGTAGATTACAAGTTAGTGAAGTTGAAAACCTACAAGAGTAGGTCGTGGTTTTTTGTCCCCTTAAGAGGGAATTTTTCCACGTAAAAATTCTGTGTCACTTTACTTGTATTATTAAAGCATATCTTCGTGGGAACTCTTAGAGGACCTAGTAACTCTACTGGTTGGTGGACTCACAAACCTTCAAGCACTCAAGACGTTGATAAGTTCATTTGGAAAATGGAGGACTACTTTGAGCATGTCAATATCGTTGATGAGGCTGCCAAGATCGGGGTAACTACCATGTACTTAGCTGACATCTCCACCTTGTGGTGGTAGACGAAGAAGCCAGACATGGAGAAGGACATTTGTGCCATCAAAGACTAGAAGCAGTTCAAGTCCTAGCTGAAGCGCCTGTTTTACCCACAAAATGTTGTCAATGAGGCTCGTTGGAAGTTGAGAGAACTCAAACAAACAAATTCAATTCGTGAGTATACGAAGGAGTTTACTAAGATCATTCTTCATATTCCGAGCTTGACAAGTGATGCTTATTGTTCTATTTCATGGACGACTTCTAAAACTGGGCCAAACAAGAGTTGCAGCAGCGTCAAGTCAAACACGTAGATGAGGTCATTAATGTGGTCGAGTCCTTGAATGATTTTCGGATGGAGTCCACTAAGGCGAATGACAGCAAGAACAAGCCTACTAAAGGAGGTGGAGACCGTGAATAACGTGACATGGGCAAGTAGTTTGCTGCCAAAGGTCGTGATTCCAGAAATGAGAAGGCAACTGATCTTCTCATTAGCGTGACAGGTATATTGAGAGGAAGAAGGATATTGAAGTCTGTAATTGTTACTATATCTGCAAATACCCTAGTCATCATTACAAGGATTGTCCTTCATTGCGTAAACTTGGTGGCTTGACTGCAATGAAAAGGAAGCAAGCACAAACTGGTGCCCAAGCCACTGGAGCTGCTCAAGAGAGGCAGGATGTTGCTCAACTTCGCTACATGATGCTTGGTGCTTTGATGACCAAGAAACCTACGTTGAAGCAGGTTGCTCAAGAGAAGCCTTGACCTTGCTCAAATGAGTCACATATTACTTGGTGCCTTAATAATCAGGGAGCCCAGATTGACAGAGAAAGGGCCACTATTCATAGATGCAAAATTTAACGAACGACATGTTCATATCATGGTGGACACTGCTGCGACACACTATTTAGTTAGCTTGATATTAAAAATATAACTGACTTTTCTGTTTTGTGGCAAAACGTATTTTTAAATGCTAAGAATATTTTTCCCAGAATTTATAGAATTGTTAGATTTGAGTGTTAATATTATGTGGTAAATTTGGAAAAATATGATTGGTGCTTTAGTGGGGAAATGTTGAACCAACTGATTTTATTTCTAAAGGTCTTTTTTATTATGAAGAATATAAAGATATATTAACTAACTGACTCACTACTCGATCTTCAACTGGAAATCATCACGTGCCTAAGCTAAAAAATTTTGATGGTACTTTATTGTTTATAAATGCAGGATTACAGTGTGATGATAGAAAGGCGAGTATTAGTATCGCAACTTTGAATAGCCTTGAGAATTTGTTACATGCCCATGTCAATTCAATATGTTGGAAAAACAATGACTTTTGAATGATTTCTGTAAGAAAGGCTCTTGGATGCGCTATTAGTCATGGATAGAAAAATGTGAAGATTTTATCTAATGCTAAGAATGTTGTTGATATGATCCAAAAATAAAGGGCTATTTCACGGGGGATAGAAGTGATGTGTGAAGACATTTGGAAGCTATTAAGCACACTTGATCGTGTGGAGTTTCTATATATTCCTACAAAATTTTCTATTTTTTGTTGAAGGACTTCTCTTAGGAGAAATTTTTTCCAAGTTGGGTTGTCCAGAGTGCGAGTACATTTGAACTTTGTTGTTCATCGGTGAGTAATATAAAGTTCCTCGTGTTGGTGGGGGATAAAATTGGATTACTTCATCCAATTCCATGGGTATTCCACTAGTGAGTGTTGCTAATCAAAACCAATCATGTATATATTGTATAAAGAATCAGCATTAAGAGCCATTTACATGAAAGAGCGGATCATCTTGAAAATTTTAAAAAAAATACCTATCATTTCATTTTATACGATAATATTTGACTGTAAATGGATTATAATAAAGGAAAAAGACTTTTGGCACATATGCTAAAAATTATTATGGATGTTTCATTTTATGTAACACTATTTTTCATAAAGAGCAACACCTTTATATGTGGAAATAATGTAACTTTAAACTTCTCATTTTATCAATAGTGACATAAATATATCGCCACAATTGTCATTGCATGTTTAAGATCACAAATTTCAAAAAGTTTTATTTCTTAAATTCAATAACAGTCAGAGAGGTTCATATAAAATAAAATGGAGGGAATATCAAATTTACCAAAAAATATCCCCAAAATTTTGTGACTTTAAGCATGTTATTCCTATAAAAAATTATCATTATAGAAATAATGAATTAAAAGAGTTTTCATGTAGTGATCCGACCTGCCGTTTTGAGCTCTAGCGCATCATTCGGTGGTTTGAGGCCTGAGCAGCTTCACTTCAGGGATTATGACTTGTGCGCATGATCCGAATTGAATTTCGGGGAGTTCGGAGTTAATTTGGAAAGAAAATTCCCATTCTGGAAGCTTTAAGTTAGAAAAATGGACTAAGGTATAATTTTTAATTAAACGACCTCGGAATCGGGACTTGAAGGTTCCAATAGGATCGTACGGTGATTTCAGACGTGGGCGTATGCTCGGATCGGATTTTGGATGACCTAGGAGCGTTTCGACGCTTAATATTGAAAGTTGGTTCTTTGAAGGTTTTTGAAATTCTTTAAATTTGTGTTGGAGTAGGTTTTGGTGATATCGAGCTCCAATGGAATTTCAAGACCAAAAATAGTTCCGTAATGTCATTTAAGACTTGTTCGTAAATTTTGGCGTCATTCCGAGTAGATTTGATAGGAATCGGACACGCGGAAGTTTTTTTAGAATTTTTTCAGTTCATGAGTTAATCCATGTGTTTTGGCGTCCAATTCGTGGTTTTGATGTTATTTCAGTGTTTCGATCACGCGAGCTAGTTTGTATGATATTGTTAGCCTTGTGTAGGCGTTTGGTGTGGAGTCCCGAGGGCTCGAGTGAGTTTCGGATATTTGGAAGGTTGGCAGTTTTCTGGTGTTTCATTGCTGGTGTTGCAGGTCTCGCAAATGCGAGAATATGTTCGCATTTGTGAGCCTCGCATTTGCGAGAAAGGCTTCGCATTTGCCAAGCCTGGTCTGGGCCTAGCTCGCATTCGCGAGAAAACAGTCGCATTTGCGACCCTGGCATTGTTCGCATTTGCGAGTCCCTTGTCGCATTTGCGACCTGAATAGGGGGGAGCCCAGTTTGCATTTGCAATATTTTTGTCACATTTGCAACCATCGCATTTGCGAACCAATGCGAGATCTGAGACCTATACACAACTTATTAAATGCGGGACTTAGGCATTTAACTCATTTTCATTTATCTCTTGGACGATTTTTGGAGCTTTTGGAAGAGGGTTTTCACCTAGCACTTTGAGGTAAGTAATTTTTAGACAACACGAGTTAAATACATAGATTATGGGTAGATTAACATGTAAAAATTGGTGAAATCAAGGGTTAGACGAAAAATCTAAGTTTTGGATAAAAACGGGATTTAACCACGAAAATGATTATGGAATTTGGTGAAAATCATATATTTGACTTCATGAGGTTATGGGTAATACTTTTCTTCGAAAATTTCTGGAATCCGGGCACGTGAGCCCGGGGTGAATTTTGAGAATTCTTCAATTCAGGTTGGGTAATCACTTTAATAATTAGAATATGAACTTTTGAGCTTAAATTGACTAATTTATATAACATGTGACTATTTTCGGATAGTTTGGCACCGGGTTGAGGATTTAAAGCCCAATTTTGAACTGAAAAGTAAGCTTTGAGACGAGGTAAGTCTCCTGTCTAACTTTGTGAGGGGGGTATTTACCCCTAGGCGTTGTATATCGATATGATTACTTGTTGTGGGGCGCTATGCACGCACGAGGTGACGAGAGCCCGTACATAGTGACATTCATATTATTGTCCGGGTAGGCTTAGGTTCGCATCATGCTATAGCTGCACTATTTGAGCATTTTCTCGCCTATTAAATTCCTCTATTTTACATTCCTACTTAAGACTAGACTGGCTATTGTAGAGACTTCACGAGTTCATGATTTGTCACCGAATAATTTTACTCCTCTTACGGCATGTCTCTGTTATATATATTTTTCATTGAAAGATTTTTATTAAAGAAATTACAACTCACACGTTTATTCGTGAGTACGGTCAAGGACTCGTCAAAGCTTCTTATTCTAATGGGATCGGATCGTTCGCCTCGCCAGGATTATGTATTTCACTCTTATGGGATCGGGTCATTCGCCTCGGAAGGATTTATGTACCACACTCTCATGGGAGCGGGCCGTTTGCCTCGACAGTTTATTAGATGTATCTATGGTCCATGTCGTTCGACCGTCGGCAATGCACAGTTTAATTATTTATATTGGATTGGTTATATGCCTCGGTATTTCCTATAACGTCCTCATGAAATCGTGCGTAATATTTGGCAAGAAGCCAGTATACCCGTGAGTTTTCCTGATTTGAATTATGACAATCTAATTGATGAGATCCACAACACCTATGCATGTGCTCCGGTTAAGGAGGTAACATTATAATGGGAAGGTTGAGTTTATTGTAAAGAGGGGAATTTGTATCACGTATTCTATGCTTATTTATTTTATTTATTTACCTCTTTAATGTACCTGATGTTATTGGACCATTAGTGAGTGTCGATGTCTACCCCTTGTCACTACTCCTCCAGAGTTGGGCTAGATACTTACTGGGTACACGTTGATTTACGTACTTATACTACACTTGTTGCACATTATTTTGTGCAGGTACATATATGTTTAGTGGCTTGGTGAGAGCAAAGATGTGTATTCATGCTGGGACATAGGTGAGCTGCATTTCTATATTTCGACCCGCAGCCAGCAGAGTCTCCTTCGAAATATTTATATTTCTCCTGTCCAATTTGCATTCTGTACAGATGTTGTATTTTATTTTATATTCCTAGTTTATGCTCATGCACTTGTGACATCAAGTTTGGGGTGATTATGGGTTGTTCTGTGTTGAAATTGTTAAAAATATCATTATTTACTCCGTATATTCCATCTTTTACTATTTAGTTGAAGGAAATATGATTTTAAAAATATTAAAATGAGGACTAAATTAAGTATTTATTTTTTACTTGCCTGACAGCGGTGTCCGGCTCCATCTCAACCTTTAATAGATTTTGGGTCGTGACATTTCAAATATGAAAGGAAAACGGGCAAAATATACCCCTCTATTTTCGGATATTATCTATATTTAACCTCCATTATACTATCCGGCCAAATTTACCCCTAACGTTATACTATCAGGCAAATTTAGCCCTAGTATCGCAACCTTTTAAAATTACCCCTCAGTCCATCAGGTGATCCAAATCTCCCAAATTATTTTAGTTAAGTCACTTAGGCTTCATTTGTTTGCACTTAATGGAAGTCTGAATCATAATCATTCAGATCTCAAACATTAAGTGTGTTTGTTTTTAAAGTCTGAATCTTAATTATTTAGATCTTAATCATTAAGTGGTTGTATTTTTTTTACTCCACAACTACTTAATGGGTCTGAATAGGTCTATATGATTATGATATATAACAGAGCTTAATTTCATTAAGATGTTATCACATATTCATTATTAACTGTCACCATTACCTACCATTATTAACTACCACCATGCCGCCGCCACCACCATACTTAACCACCACTACCACCACCATTACCACGCCACCATCATCCTTAATCATAGCCGCCGCCATTATCGTCCATCACCACCCACCTCCCCACCACTCCGACCACCATCATTCTTACCCACAATCAATACTCATCCACCTCAACCACCATAACTAACCACCCCATCATCATTAACAACCACAGCCAGCACCAGCCATCATTATAACCACCACCTTCCTCAATCACAATTATTACCACCACTCGCCATTATTAACTATCACCACCACCACTATCATCCTCAATCATAATTGCCACCACTACCCATCACTACTAGCTACTAGCATGAACCACCATCATCAACCAAAACTACCACCAACCATCACCTCTAGTCGGCATTCACCTGTTAGCCATCACCACCAACAACTATCATATTTTAAAAATCTATAAATTTTACTGATAGAATATTAGATTAGTTAGTATTTCATTTGAATTTTATGTCTATTAATTTTCAAATAAAGATAAAATTTTATACATTTAGATGTTAAAAATAAACAGTCTTAATTATTATATTCAGATCTTAATACACATCGTAATGTATTCAGATATGTATTTAGATTCAGATATATTAATCTTAATACACATCTTGATATTCAAATGTGTATTCAGATTCAGACGTCTTAATCTTAAAAAAACAAATGAGGCCTTATTCTTTTTCTTGATCCACTATTTTCAAAATAATTCGCATTTACCTGCTTTCAAAATTTTAAAAAAGAGAGAAAAAAATATTAAAATAATAAAACGGTTAGTAAAGAAAGTATAGTAAATTTAAGAATCTAAATTAGGTAGCTTGTGTAAATTCAAAAAGTATTTACAACATCCAGCTTTAATAAGTTCGTTGTACCAAAGGTATGTAGATTTTGCAAGTATTAGTGATAGAAGTTAAAGTTCTTGGAGACTTTACACTGTTGAATTTAACTTTGCTTTAATCAAATGCCTACGCATTGTGCACTCTTACTAAGTTAGTCGATCGAACTCTATAATAAGTAGACAATAACAAAATATATTCGAATATACATGTACATACATAATGATAAGCTGCATATAATAGACAATAAATAAATCCATTAAATTCTACAGTGTGTATATGGTTAAAAAATAAATAAAATTTTAAACCAATTCCTAACTCATTATCACAAGAAGAGAAACAGGTGCATTGGTAATTAAAACTATCCATAAATAATTTGTATAGTCTAGTACCTTTTGATAAGTCGGTATTTTGCTAACTTATTCATATATTTTTCTTGAATTTTAAGGTTCTTTAAGTAAGATTTAATAGCCTTAACTAAATTTGGTTGATTTCAGATGTTTGAGCTTAAACGAAATACTTGACAGAGGATTGAATAAAAAAAGGATGAAAAGATATGGAATTTGGAGCATAAGATTCAAGGATTTGAAGATCCATATGGAATTTGGAGCATAAGATTCAAGGACTTGAAGATCCATATGGAATTTGGAGCACAAGATTCAAGGATTTGAAGATCCAAAAGTGAAGAATTGGGAAGCAAGAAGAACAACAAGTGATTTAAATAAAAGGAAAATGGGAGATTTTGAATTACTTAACGGATCAATGGGTAATTTTTAAAAGATTATTGATGGTAAGGATAAATTTAACGGGATAGCATAACGATAAGGATAAATTTGTTCAGATAATATAATGGAAATTAAATGTAAAAGAGTATATTTAGACATTTTCCTAATATAAAAAGGTGTCAGTTTTTTGGTTACACGAACTAAAAAAGGAAGTGTCATACAAAATGGGATGCAGGGAGCACTCAAATCTGTAGTAACCCGGATATAGGAAAAAGAACCACAAACCCAGCCCAAAATCTTAATGAATTAGAGTCAAAACTCTTATTTAGAAAACAACACTCCCAACAATCAGCAGTAGCAGTCTGACCGCATACAACACTTCAACAATTATTATGACAAGTCACATCTTTAGGATATCCAATTTCTGGATCTACATGACGTCAAATCTTTGGTTAGACTAGCCATAGAGCAATGATTAGATTATATAAACACAACGAGGGAAAAGTACTAGTTTCCAAAACGCAATGTTAAGGGGGAAACCGCAAATAAAAATTCACAACAATAAAACCAGATTTTAGTTTAGCTAAGCAGGAATCTGGATAGGTACAGCCTCCAATTAATAAGCCTCTAACACTAGGTATAGTGTTTTAAAAGTCGTGGGCAAGGCGAGACATTTTACATACGCCAAGTCCTGAGGCACGAAGCGTGAGTCCCATAGGTATTTAATTTTTAATATTTTATAAAATAATATAACTACAGTAAATATTTATAATCATGTAAAATTGCATAAACATTAAAGAAAACTATATATAGATGTGCTCCATCCCCACAAAAAACTAATTAAAATAATCTATTATACGCTACTTAGAAGCACAAGTAACTTGAGTCGAAAACAATAAAATTTTCTACCTGAAAGAATAAAAATGAAGACTAACCTGCAATTTGGATTTTAAACTTGGTGCTACGAAGGAGAATGTAGTTCTCTTTGTATTTGTAAAAAACGTTGGATGTACGTTGCTTGTAGAAGATATTAACAGACTAACAGACAAGATAAAAATTTGGGAAAGACCATAAATTAGAGCTTCAATCAATAAAAAATATCGACTTATAAATTTAATACGTTTCAATTCCTTTTTAAAATTTTTGAGTAATTACCAAGCCGACTTTTAAAAATTTGGATATTATATGAAGGACTAATTCAATAAGTTTTGTTTTAATTTTAGAAGGCGGCGAGAAACGACGAGCAGTCGCGGTCGAAGCTTGGCTCAATCTCTGGGGCTTACGCCTCACTAAAAAAAATGAGTCGCAAACGCCCCCGAATTGTTGGGCGTACGCCTCTCGAGACTTTCGCCCCACACCATCACCTCAAGGCGTTTTTGGCGCGCCTCGTCCCAAAAATGCCTTTTAAAACACTGACTTTGTAACGTTTCAACTTCCAAGTAACTTCTCATCATCTCTTCTGGTTTTGTTTTTCCATTTAATGCATTGTTTAATGATAAATGATTAGGACTTTGGGTTAATGACTTGTACTGCATCTTCCGTAAACTGCAGAACAAGTGAACTCACTTTGCAAGTTTACCGGGGAATGTTATTAATTATTCCTAAGAAGATCTATTCTTGAACCTGAAGTTTCCTTCTCACAGGGAACCAGCATATTCAACACGTAATCACAGGGAGCACTAGGGCCTCAAACGGCCTTTGAAGAAGATATGAAAAGTGAAGATATCTTTTGAGGTAAAAGGAAGCATGCTTGACTCATGATAATTTGATTTGATGAGAAGAGCGATGCAGCCGTGTTATAAATGTTTTTTGTGTGATGAAGATTCCGAAAGCATAAATCATCCTTTTCTGCATTGTGAAATTACTGATCAGCTTTGGGAACTTAAATCTCAACATGAAAGGAATAAAGTGGGTTATGCCAAAGAGTACAAAAGAGATATTGGAATGTTGGAGCAATACTGGAGACACTGCTACACAGAAAAAAATGGTGGCAAATGTACCTACTTGTGTATGGTGGACACTCGGGACAGTGTGGAAGGAAAGAAACACTAGATGCTTCGAACGAACTTTTAATTCTATACAGAAAGTCAAGATGAACTGCATGTTCATACTTTATTTTGGTGTAACGAAAAATTCTTAGATAATGTTGAATGTTTGATAGATCTCATAAGATCCTTGTAAGAAGAACAGGATAACTTTTTGCCTTCTGTACTGTAAATATAGTGAAGTATAAACTTTGCGCTGCTGATATAAAATTGTAGTTACCTATCTCAAAAAACGAAAAAAAGGTTTCTTCCATTCTCCAAACAAGAGATCATGGCTGGTCCTTATTCCGTAAATCCTTGCATTAACCATAAACCACTCTCAATTAATTAAAAAAATGAAGTTAAAAAAGGGTGTAGCGTGGAATGCAGAATAAGAACCTCCAAATGACACAGAACCTATTAGTCAATGGCAACACAGCTTAGTAATAACTAACTCAGGGACTCTCAAATTAAAAAGCATTTAATCCTTTGAAGGTCTTTGATCCTTATGTAGTAAATCCTACCATTAACCTCTCAAAAACCAACTAAAGTTTAAGTTTAGAGTGGCAGACAGGTGAATATCGAACCATCTATTAGTAAATAACAATACAAACTTGGATGACCTCTAAACTCATATACTGAACCAATAAGATATCAACTTAAACATCATTAATCCTTTGAAGCACCAAGGCGAATTGTAAAACACACAATATTTCATATTATGACTAAACATACAATTAGCTTCATGTACAACATTTCTACATAAGACAAGTGGAAGGAAAACTCCAAATAGCTTATATCTAGGACGGATACAAGACAATATCATCACAACTAAGAAGATGAAGAAATAGTAAGATATCTCAGACACAGCAGTAAGCAAACAGCTCATTTTTTTTATTTTTGCCTATTCAACGAGAAATTAATAGTTTTTCACTCTCTGGTTCATTTAAAGAGTGTACCCTGAGCTCCTAAAACTTAAAGCACCAAAGTTGATTTACTTCGAAGATGCAATCCAGCCTAGTTACAGAAACTCTACAGTTAAAGATTGACAAACTCCAAAAAATCTTGTTTATACTTTATAATGAACTTATCGGGGAAAAAATATTCATTTTTTCCATGAAAATTCATGTTGCTTGAACACATGGTTTTTCAAATGTAATCAGGTCCAACAAGTACAAACAAAGTTCAGGGAATAAACTGAAACACAGCCAACAAGCCATGAAGCAAACTATTACGAGGACATCCAGGTTAGGGCAATTTTCAGAAGTAAATTTATTCTTTAATAGAATTTCATATATACCAGTAGAGTACTTCATAGAAGAAACTCCAAGCACCCAACAACCCTAAGCAGCTGAAAATTAACATAATTCATCTCCAAACCATCATTAAGACGGAGGAATTCATTGAAAATGAACAAGCTTTATATACAAATACACCATTAAACAGTAAAACAACACAAAGATTACCCATTAGTTGTAGAACCTCATCCAGTAAGTAACATCAGCAACCTCATCAATACTCAACACTGTAATTGCTGTAATCATCCCTGGAGGCTATGTTGTTTTCAACTCTGTCAGCAATCTTGTCTTCCTCGTACTTCAACCCTTCCCCCAATGCCAATCCTCCGAGCGCACCAGCCACTGCTCCAACTGCCAAACCGGTGCCCATTCCCATCTTTCCACTGCGCTTCTGATCATAATTAGGAGGATAATCAGCAGGAGCACTCGGCCTCGACCCCAAACCCCCACCATAACTAGATTGCCGCTCAACGAATGTTCGAGGAGGAGGTGGTGGCTGAGAGTAGTACCCGGGGTAGTAACTGGAATACGGATCAGAGTATCCACCGTACGGATACGAATGAGCCGGAGGAGGCGGTGGAGATGGAGAAGCAGGTGGCGGCGGTGCCACTACAGGCAGCGGAGGAGGAGGAGGGTGTGAGGAGTACGGAGAATATGATCTATAGGAAGGCGGCGGCGGAGGGGCAGTAGAGTAATAATAGCTAGAAGGAGGGGGTATTTGGTAATCCTGGGGGGTTGGAGATTCACGAATAGCGAGCTTCAGTCGGATCTTACCGTGAGGACGACCCGAGGGTCGTCGGAGCTCAAAAGTTCTGATTTTGTTGGGATCATCCAAGTTAACAAGTTCCTTCAACGGAACCCTAAGTGTACCGACTAAAGGTTTGGGAGTTTCTGAGGGTTTGGAATGGAATACCTCGAGAGTGAGGACAGTATCGTGAGGAGATTGGGGAAGATGGAGGACGAACCGCTCGTTCCAAACGGGTCGGGTATTGCCGGAATCATCGGCTTGAGTGGCGCGCCGGTTGTCGGGGTCGACCCAAAAGATGACATAGGGCTTGAGATCGCCATGATGCCAATTGACATTTTTGAGGTGCTTGGCGGAGACGATGGTGATTTCGAGATCGTAGGGTTTCGATGGAGGGTGAGAAGAAGAACCAGTTGCCATGGTTGATTTTAGGAAAATCGATGGTAACGTGCGCCGCGTATGGGGAGTAGGGTGGGGGAGGGTATTTATATGGATCGGAGTAAAGTGGATTTGGTAATTGTGATGTGGAGCCCCACTAGCCACTAGGATATTTATTTGGTATTAATAGTGTGGCTACGCGATTTTCAATTCTACTGTCTTCTCTACACGTACGTTATTTTATATTATATTATTTTATAGAATATATATAAAACATATTTGATTTAGTTATAAATTATTAATTTAAATTTACCAAAAGATAACATTCTCATGTTATTCCATCTTCTTCTTTTTTTGCTAAAAGGAAGATTTTATTGATAATTAATTAAAAATGAAGATACATGAGATGATTAAGAGAGTTTGCTAGAGATACATCAAAGTAGCTGCTGAGGATAAGAAATGGTGAGTGGTCAGTGGTGAGTGGGGGTGGGGGTGGGGGTGAGGGGTTCTTCAAAATACATGATTGGGTGAAAGTGTGATCCTACATTAGACTTTCCAAATTGATACATCCAAAATACTCTATTACCTTCTCTCATTGTGCGGTTAAATTGATCGATGTTGGGCTCCTTGATCATTGACTTGGACAGAGGCATGGATCTCTTGACCTGTAACTGCTACTAGATTGACTACCAATTCATGGGCGTGCCAAAGAAGTACAATTCCCCCTGATTGACCCTAGGCTGCAACTTGGATTAAATCTGTGTAGTTGAACTCCATGAGAATGTCAGTGTGATCGGCCATTCTTGTTTCTGTGAGGCAAAGGATGGATGGCTTGTTCCACGTGAGCAAATATCTAAGATTCCGGCGAAATTCTTGATTGTGAGCTCCCCGAAAATTCCATAACATTATCATCATTAGTCCTTCATGTTGTGGGAAGCTCTCTTCCGGAGCCAGTGATAATTCCAAGTGCAACAGCAAGTGGGGGGGGGGGGGTCGTATAGGGCTGCTGGTAGTAAGTTGTCTTGTAAGGTTGGGATCATGAGCATGACATATCTCTCTTCCACTGAGGAGGGGTTTAGGTGTATGTTCAATGAGGTTTTCTAGAGGTTCGGGGGGATGAAAATTAAATACTTCTTTCTATATTTGCTGACATAGAGATCGTCATAAAATCGTTTAAAATCATGGATTCCATGAAGGTCTCCGGTAGGTCGTTGTCTTCTTCTGCTTAGTGTTGGTTTTCCTGTTGTGGTGAATGAGGTGGAGAGTTGATATTGTGGTTGATGATTGTATGCTGCTGCAATGCTGCATTGGTGTTGATATTGGGGGTTGGTGGGGCATCACTGGTTGATGAGGAGGAGCAGATCATGGCAAAAAACTGTTATGTGGGGGTGTAATCCAATGGGGCAGGGTGTGGTGCTTGGGCTTTCCATTGTTGGAATTGGGTGATGATTTCCTGCATTCGCCAAAGAGTGGTATCTTTTTTATGGATTAGGTTTAGGATTTGATCTTGTTGCATTTGGTTTGGAGCTTCTTCTTGTATTGTGAAGGCCATCTCCTCTGAAGTTTCCAGTAGTAGTGTGACATGATTTTGTAGTAGTTGTAAGTCTATTGGTGGATGGTGGTGCGGGGGTGGTATTTGCTGTGGTGGGAGAGGTAATGGTTGGTTCATTAATGGACGGATTGGGGGTCCTCAAAGAAATAAAATTTCAAGTGATAAACACATATATGGCCTATAATGTGATTCTGTGAAGGCCGTGGATTCACGATATGGATGTTGTGCCATCAACACTACATCAGGTTATCAAATTCCCTTCAAAATGGGAAATTCAACAGATTCGAGGAGATCAACAAACTTCAAGTAACATCAACTCAGTGATACACACAATTAAAAAAGATACGAGTACAGACCAAAAAGATACAAGTGCAGATCAAAAAGATACGGATGCTAGTGAAAAAGATGTGGAAAATCAAATTTTAACAAAGATTGCATTAAAGCAAATTGACATGGATTCCAGACCAGATGTAATTCAGAAGCCGGAGGAAAATGAAAACATTAAAACAACAACTGAGGAGCTCGAAGCTGTTTCATTATTCGAGCAATTGCCAGATCGAAGAATCCATATCGGAGCAAGGCTAAACCCAGAAAAGAGAGGTAAGTTAATTGAATATTTAAAATCTAACGCAGATTGTTTTGCATGGTCCCACTCAGATATGACAGGTATACCTCGGAGGTGATGACTTATAAATCAAATGAAGATCCATCGTTCGTACATGTCAAACAAAAGAAGAGGAAGCAAGGATCATTCAAAAATGAAGTAATCGATGAAGAGGTACAGAAACTCTTAAAGATCGGTTCGATACGCGAGGTAAAATATCCTAATTGGTTAGCTAATATTGTGGTAGTACCAAAAAAGAATGGTAAATGGAGAGTTTGTGTAGATTGCACTGACTTAAATAAAGCATGCCTGAATGATTCATTCTCTTTACGGCATATAGATCAACTAATTGATTCTACCATAGGTCACAAATTATTAAGCTTTTTAGATACGTATTCTGGTTATAATCAAATAAAAATGGACTCCTTAGATGAAGAAAAAACTTCATTTATTACAAACAGGGGGACTTATTGTTATAAAGTCATGCCTTTTGGCTTGAAAAATGCTGGAGCCACATATCAAAGATTAGTGACCAAAATGTTCCAAGAACACCTGGGGAAGACGATGGAAGTATACATTGATGATATGTTGGTCAAATCAACACAAGAAGAAGATCATTTTCAACATCTTTCAACTACCTTCGAGATCCTCCGCAGGTATAATATGAAATTGAACCCAGAAAAGTGCGCTTTTGGCGTAGCTTCAGGTAAGTTTTTAGGTTTTCTCGTATCTAATAGAGGAATTGAAGTAAATCCTTAGCTATTGAAGAAATACCTGATGTACTCACAAGCAAGAAAGAGGTAAAAATATTGACAGGTAGGATTGCAGCTTTGGGAAGATACATTTCAAGATCTTCAGAGAAAAGTTTTAAATTCTTTTCAGCATTAAAGAAGCAAAGTCAGTTTGAATGGACTGAGAAATGTCGACAAGCCCTCAAAGATTTGAAAGCGTATCTATCAAATCCTCCCTTATTGTCTAAACCAAGGGTCGGAGAAAGACTATATGTATATCTTGTAGTTGCAGAAGTAGCTGTAAGTGCAGTTTTAGTAAGGGAAGACAAAGGTAAAAAATCTCCTATTTATTATGTCAGTAAATCTTTGTTAGATGCTGAGACCAGATATCCTCATCTAGAGAAACTTTCTTTAGAATTAATTATGGCAGCTAGAAAATTGAGGCCATATTTTCAATGCCATCCTATCTGCATAGTAACTTCATATCATTTAAGGAATATTTTGCATAAACAAGAATTGTCAAGCAGGTTAGCTAAGTGGGCAATAGAATTAAGTGAATATGACATTATTTATCAACCTAGGACAACAATAAAGTCTCAAGTTTTAGCAGATTTCATCGCAGATTTTAATACAAAAATGATTCATGAAGTAGAAAAGGAATTACATTTTTTTACTGGAGCTAATCCAGAAACATGGACTCTATTTATTGACGGCTCTCCAAATGTCAAAAGAGCTGGTTTGGGTATTGTTTTAATCTCACCCTCAGGTGAAAGTATAAGGCAAGCAATTAAATGTTACCCTATTACTAACAATAAAGCAGAGTATGAAGTTGTAATTCCAGGTCTAGAACTAGCCGGAGAACTCTCCATAGAGCAAATCGTGATTAAAAGTGACTCTCAACTTGTAGTCAATCAGATGCAGGGGACTTATACTGCTAGAGAGACACAAATGCAACAATACTTGGAAAAGGCACTAGAGCTGATCAGGTAATTCCAATCATGGAAGATTGTGCAAATACCCAGAGAAGAGAACACAGAAGTAGACACGTTAGCTAGCCTTGCTCCAGTTGCAGAAGTAACGAGTGGAGAAAATTCTATTGTAATACATTTATTTCATTCAGCACTTGATCAAGATAAGCACGAGGTAAGCTTTAATAATTTAACCTGGGATTGGAGAAACGACATTGTTAATTTTCTGCAGTATGGGATCGTACCTGAAGGCAAGAAAGAATCTCAAGCGCTTTGATGAAAAGCTGCTCGCTACTGTCTAAATCCGAGACAATTTATATCAAAAAATGTTTGGCGGTCCTTTAGAAAGGTGCCTGGACTCAATCAAACAGAGTACGTGATGAGAGAAATACATGAAGGACATTGCGAAAATCACGCAGGTGGAAGATCTTTAGTCAAAACACTAATCAGAGCAGGGTACTACTGGCCTAAAATTGGACGAAGATGCGGAAACTTTTGTAGCCAAATGCGATAAATGTCAATGCTATGCTAACAATATGCATCGACCTGCAGAGTTATTACATACGGTTATTTTCCCATGGCCATTTATTAAATGGGGAATGGATATAGTAGGGCCTTTACCACAAGCCAAAGGAAAGGTACGATTTTTATTAGTGTTAACTGATTACTTTTCAAAATGGGTAGAGGGAGGAGTTTTCAAACAGGTATGAGAAAAGCAGGTAAAAGATATCATCTGGCGTAACATTATATGCCATTTTGGAGTTCTAAAGAAGATCGTATGTGATAATGGCCCACAATTTAAAGGCTCAAAAATCACAGAGTTCTTTCAAAGTTGGCAAATTAAACGAATAACATCTTCTCCTTATCATCCCGTGGAAAATGGTCAAGCAGAGTCAACAAATAAGATTATCATCAACAATTTGAAAAAGAGGTTATAAAAATCAAAAGGGAATTGGCCTGAGGAATTACCAGGAGAATTATGGGCTTATAGAACTACGGCAAAAACAGCCACGAGAGAAACCCCATTTTCATTTGTGTATGGTTCAGAGACTTTAATCCCAGTTGAAATTGGAGAGCCTAGAACGAGATTCATATTGGCAAACCCCATTTTCATTTGTGTATGGTTCGGAAACTTTAATCCCAGTTAAAATTGGAGAGCCTAGAACGAGATTCATATTGGCAACGGAGGAATCAAATGATGATGAGTTAAGAACAAATTTAGACTTACTCGAACAAAGAAGAAAGGAAGATTTAATACGGATGTCAGCACAAAAACAAATCATAGAGCGATACTGCAACAGAAAAGCTCACCTCAGGTACTTCAAAATTGGGGACTTCATCTTAAAAAGGTTTTTCAATCAACGAAAACAATAGGAGCTGAAAGTTAAATCCAAAATTGGAAGGACCCTATAAAGTTCAAGGTATCGCTGGAAAAGGTGCCTACGAGTTAGAAACCATGCATGACAAGGTTTTACCCTCGAGTTAGAATGATGTTCATTTAAAGAAATACTATTTCTGAGCAAAAGAAATACCCACTGTCAGGTATCGTTCAAATTACGATTTTTGTTTTCTACAGTTAAAATTATGCTAACAATTTTAGATGATAGGCAAAAAGCTAGTCCACAACAAATAATGATATTAAACCTGAAAGACACGCGGAAGAAACATTATT
The DNA here is from genome assembly GCA_005239525.1 of Nicotiana knightiana. Lineage (NCBI taxonomy): Eukaryota > Viridiplantae > Streptophyta > Magnoliopsida > Solanales > Solanaceae > Nicotiana > Nicotiana knightiana. The sequence continues at coordinate 81,102 of ML380740.1, read as the reverse complement.
CCGGTCTAGGGTTGCAACCTTTATGATGGAAATATAAAGGGTTAAGCAGTTATTATCCAAATTATATATACCTCTGAGTCCCGTATGTTTTTT
>ML380740.1:25999-80865 GCA_005239525.1 Nicotiana knightiana | reverse complement strand
GTGCTCAAGATTTCATACTTCAAAGCTCAAACACTTGGGGGACTACATACATATATATAAGGAACGCAAAGAAGACTGGAAAAGTCAGAATTCAAGTCAAGCCTAAGGTCTACCCAACAAATCAAAAGTTAAGAGCAAAGTCAAGAGCCAAAAGTGCAAGCCTGATTCAAAAACCTATAAAGAATACATTTGTGGATGTAAATTTCAAAATCTTACGAATGTTTAGGTTAAAGGTAGTATTTTGTTATGGGTTGCAAGATATACCCTTGAATTTGCATTTTTACAAATTTGTTGTAAAGAAACAGTTATAAAAGAATTATAGATGATATTTGAATACATGTAAGTATTATGTAATTTGAAAGAATGACACAAAACTTTCCTCAAAAGTTACTCAAGGAAACATGTGTGTTCCTATTTCTTCTTTCGTATGTTTACACCAGTATGAAGTTGAGACATCTTATTCATTAAGTGTCATTTATAAAAGGACCCTCTTTTATAAATCGTGCTTGTTTCAAAAAGTCACGAAGTACCAAAGCATTTTTAATGCATAATAAAAGAGTAGTACAGAAACTCGAAATAAAATATCATAGAAGTTGAACAAAAACTTAGAAATTGATATAACTTGGTTAAAACTAATCCCAAAGGATTAGGGGTAAGATTTTCCAAACATTACCCCCAAATGGGACCAGGGGTGAATCTCCAAATGTTTCACCAATAAAAAAAAACAAACACAAAGTAACATTTCAAACTTTTTAACTTTCATGTGGGGCAGATTGACTTCATCACTAGAAGGAAGAGCAACTTGAGTAGGGGAAAGTTGAGCAATAACTTCACCAGGAGAGATTTCATCACCTTCGGGAACATCAACCCCAGGTGAAGAAAAACTTTGACTCTGCTGAGTCTTTTCAATTGTTTCTCTAGTTTTTGCAATCTCATCTTTTAAGTCAAAACCTGGCTTACTTCCATTAGTGTCTTGAGGTGAGTATTTAGAAATCCCAGCTAACATCAACAACTGTTTTATCTTCAAGAGCCTCCTAGTCTTTTTCCCACTATCAACTTCAGCTTTTAATTCATCCTTCTCGTTCAAGGCTGCATCGTAAGAAGCCTGCAGGGGGCAAGGGATTTTTCTAAGGATTTAACCTTATCTGCAGAGACACGGAGATCTTCCTAAGTTTGTGTGAGCATCTGAACAAGCTCCCCAGCGTAAGTTTCCTTTTGGTTCAAACAAATCCTTTAAGCTACTAATTTCTTCAAAAGCCTTGAAAAGCTGATCAACAAACAAAGACTCAAGGAGATTCTTATCTTTGCCCGCCTGTTTCAATGAGACTTTTTCAATCGCCAATTCCGCTACCATAACCTTTACTCGCTGCTCCAAGGTACATTTTTCTTCTTCTAAAACCTCCACCTCAAGATGTGGAACCTCGAACTGCTCTTTCCAATTATCTACCTCAGTATGGTAATCATTCATCAACTTCTCCGTATGGACAATCTTTTTCATCATCTCGTACCATTGAGATTGATCTACACAATGAAAAGGGGAATGTGATGTAACGACCATGTCAGTCGTTCCGTGAGATTTACCCCGTTTTCCCCATTTCTGCATTTGTTATATATTTCTAGCCTGTTTTTGTTGTGTTGTGTCAGTTGGTTTGGGTCCGAAGTGGTTATGGTCAGAATTGAGGCATTCAGTCTCTTAAAGTAGCCTAATAGTTGGAAAAGTCAACTGAGAGTTAACTTGTTGGTGAACGACCTCGGAATGCGGATTTATGGATCGGATAGCTTCGTTAGGTGAATTGGGACTTAGGAGTGTGTTCAAAATGAAGTTTTGATGTCCGGTGTAGAATTAGGCTTGAATTGGCGTAAGTTAGTTTTTGGCGATTTCTGGTCGACAGTGGAAAATAGGCTATCGGGGTCGGAATTAAATTCCAGAAGTTGGACCAGGTTCGTAATGTCATTTTGGATATGTCTGCAAAATTTCAGGTCAATCGGAGTTGTTTTGGTTGGTTTTGGCGTAGTTGGTGAAATTTGGAAGTTTCAAAGTTAATAGGCTTGAATTTGATGAAATTGTTTTTGGTGTTTTCGTGTTGTTTTTGATGTTTCGAAGGCCCGACTAATTTGGAATAATGCTATGGGGTGTGTTGGTATGTTTGGTTGGGGCCCCGAGGGGCTCGGGATTGATTTCGGATGGTTGGGGGGGGGTTTGAACTTGGAGATTTGCAGCAAATAGCTGCTGGTGTGGGTTTCTGGTGTTGGCCGCACCTGCGGAAGGGTAGCCGCAGGTGCAATGTCACATGTGTGAAAGCCTGTGCGCAGGTGCAAAAGGAGGCTAGGCAAGGGAATTCCGCAGGTGCGAAGAGATGGCCGCACCTGCGAAGCTGCAGGTGCGAAAATTGGTCCGTTAGTGGGATTCTGCAGGTGCGCACCTGGGACTGCAGGTGCGGGTACGCAGGTGCGACTAAGTGTCCGCAGGTGCGGAAATGCTGGCAAAAACAATATAAAAAGGGGCCTCCGTGAAATTTATCTCATTCCACCATTTTTGCATGCGGGAGGAGATCTTTGGAGGCAAATTGAAGAAGGGAATTCGTGGTTCTTCAGTGAAGGTAAGCTCTCGGGTTATTAACATCGTTCTATGCTATTTTGATCCTGCAGGTGCGAAAATTGGTCCGTTAGTGGGATTCTGCAGGTGCGCACCTGGGACTGCAGGTGCGGGTACGCAGGTGCGACTAAGTGTCCGCAGGTGCGGAAATGCTGGCAAAAACAATATAAAAAGGGGCCTCCGTGAAATTTATCTCATTCCACCATTTTTGCATGCGGGAGGAGATCTTTGGAGGCAAATTGAAGAAGGGAATTCGTGGTTCTTCAGTGAAGGTAAGCTCTCGGGTTATTAACATCGTTCTATGCTATTTTGATCCGGATTAGGCTTATAAATTGGAAGATTTAAGTAGGAAAAAGGTTGGGAAGAAGGGGTGGAGAATTGGAATTTTCTTTTGAGGATTTGAATGGGCAATTGTGGTCCGATTTTAGTATTCTTGGTATGTATAGAATCGTGGGAGGACGAGGTATCTAGTGATATAAAATTTATCAAAATCCGAGACATGGGCCCGGGGCTCGGGTTTGGCCAAATTTTGAGATTCTTGTATAATTTGATAGTTTCGATTGGGTTGTGTTCCTTTGGTATATATTAATGATATTAAACTAGTTTTGGCTAGATTCGGAGTAATCGGGAGCTAATTCAAGGGGCAAGAGCATAGCGGACTAGTGTTGTGGCCTGATAGAGGTAAGTAATGATTATAAATCTTGTCCTGAGGGTATAAAACCCTAGATTACACATTTCAAACTGATTTTAGAATGGCGCACATGTCGGATGACGAGTATGTGGCACGCACTGATTTTTGGATTGGACTAGGTCCTCTCCGCGGCGAATAATGAGTTGCATATGTTACTCAAAACCTTATGTTAAATTATGTTCTAAAGATTGTTGAAATATTTTGGCTATAAGCCGTGTTTGGGGCCTCGTACCGATCTCTTTAGACCCCTTGGGGGATTTTTACTGTTGTTTTTCCTCACTATTTGTTGATGATGTTACTCAGCCACATTGTGCTTACTGTTTTTCGAAACTCAGCCTGATTTACACTACTTGAGATTTAAAAATGATGTTTTGGGTCGAGTACCCTATTTTACTGATTCGCCCGAGGGGCCTTTTGAGTGGTTCTGCTGAGTGAGGCCGAGGGCCTGATTGTGAGGATATGATACGCCACGAGGTGGCTTGATATTAGCGCTTGGGCTGTAGGATCCCCTCCGGAGTCTGCACACACCCCCAGTGAGCGCACAGAGTGTCAAGTGCTGAGTGACGAGTGATTGGGAGGTATGAGTGACTGTGAGGTGCTGAGTGACTATTATGATTCCTGTGAGGCATGCCCGAGGGGCTGATTATGATACATGTTTTTGCCCGAGGGGCTACTTATGGTTTTAGTACTTTCACTCTGAGCTTATGAAATATGTTTTGCCCGAGGGGCCTCTATATGATTCATTTCATTTTCATACTAAATCTTTCAGTTTGAAGTCGTTAAAAATATGCATTCTTCAAAGGATTTTTCTGAATTTGATTTTAAGGCATGATGATTTCATATTTCTATGTTTACACTATTGGAAAGTAAGGCTGTGTATATTGTGATTTGATGACATTGATTTTATGTGTTTCCTTGCCGCTTAGACTTGATTTAGTTTCATTACTACTGAGTTGGCGTACTCACATTACTCCATGCACCCCTGTGTGCAGATTCAGGCACAGATACCGAGCATTAGCCATTTATTATGTGCGGAGCTGGATTGCGGGATTTAGAGGTAGCTGTTCAGCGTCCGCAACATCTCTATTTTCCCTCCTTGTTATATCTAGCTTTTATTCGGAGGTTTTGTATTATAATAGTATATCCTTGGCTTATTTTCCTTAGATTCTCATGACATGTTGGATCCGGGTTTTGGGATTGGTGGCACTGTTTATTAGCCTACTTTATTTAGTAAACTCTGTATATTTTGTGAAATTCTTGAAATTGGATTGGGATTTTGAAAGAAATTGTAAACATGTGATTATTGGCTAGCCTAGTTCCACGATAGGCGCCATCACGACCGGTCTGGGTTTTGGGGTCGTGACAGATACTAGTAAAGGAAAAATCACGTAAAGTAAAAAAAACACGGTTTATACCTTCAAGGATGAATGCAAAATATCGTTCATCCATGTTATAGAGATGTGACTTTATAGTTTTGATTTCTCAACCGGGCCAATCAAAGGTTTTAGCCATACTTCAGCTTGGCCTGATTTCTTCAAAAGATTACCATCAGTAGGAATCTCATAGGTAACTTGTTTCATTGCCTTACTGCTACTAGAGGAACCAACTTCAGCAGGGGAAATTATGGCAGTAGGAGCAGTTGAGGAAGTCAAAATAGCCGCGGGCGGAGCATTGACAGTAGCAACATGTACGGATAACTGAGGTTCAATTGGAGAAGACACGGGAAAAGTGGGAAAGGGGTGTTTCCTCAGAAATAAAGCCAAAGCTTTCTTCATCAAACCCCCGAGAAAAGAGTTGTTCAGTAGAGTCACGGATTGTAGCGGACATCTCTTTATCATAACTTTACTAAGGTGGCATTTGCAAGCTCAGGCACGGGAGTAGGACTAGGAGGGGGAGTAGTTTCGTCATCAGAAACAACCCATCTCCTAGCTCGTGGCTTACGAACCAACGAGCCTTCATCTTGCTCTCCTTCATCCTCAGAGTTCTATGGTCTATCAGCTTTTCTTTTTGACGAAGAACTTAAGATTATCTCTTGAGCCTTTGATGGAGAGAGCCTTGAAGCAGCACTTACACCTCGAATGGGAAACCTTAATAAAGAAAGGGACCAATAAGTACCAAAGTAAATATAGAGGCAAGGAAGAAAGTAAAAGAAAACATTACAGTGAGTTTTCACTTTCCATCCAAATCTGTTTGAAAGGTACTTCCAAGACCTTTCTTCCATTGGAGCAACTGTTAACAATTTTTCTACCCAACCAAGGAAATCGGGAATCTCCTCAATGGTTCCCATGGTCGCTGAAAAGGAAAAGTAAAATAGTTATGAGAATTCAAATTCTTCATAAAAAAGAGAGGAATAAAAGGAAAACTTACATGCAAAGTTCCACTTCTCAGGGAAGGGCATGTTCTCTTCACCTACTAACCAACTAGTAGGAGCAACAAAAAATCGGGCATACCATCCACGATCTCTGTCGTCTTCAAGACTGACCAAAACTCTCTTACTCCTCGCCACAAGAGTAAAAATCCCATGACGGAATAATTTGGGAGAGTAAAGATGGATCAGATGGTAGAAGGTGAAGGGTAAAGTAGCCAGATTTGCTAAGTATCTAAGGCACGCCACAACCCTCCAAATAATAGGACCAATTTGTCCTAAACACACATCAAAGAAATGAAAAACTCAATAATGGCTGGATCAATAGGTGGCCTAAAACCTAACGTGAAGGGATATGTATATACAAAAGAAAAACCAGCTTTAAAGGAAGTGATCCTTTGATTCTCATTGGGAACTAGAATCAGGAAGTCAAATTTCCAATAACAATCTCTACGCACAAGAGAAACTAAACCTTCAGTGATCTGGGAAGGGTAAACATCATCACGATCGTGAGAAGTCATGGAAGTAACCTGGTTTTTAATTGACTCGCTATCAGTAACAAAGAAAAATTTAGCGGGGATAATCTCGTCTACAGTAGGCTCATGAAGTGGTTCACTAGAATACCTACTTCTAGCGGAAGATCTATGTGATGATGAAGCCCTAGTTTTAGAAGATGATGGGGGAGTAGTACTGGGTTGAGAAGAAGATCCACAAATAGACACTGACCCTAAACTGCATAACCTACTACCTCTCCTACTCCTGATATAAGCAGAAGAAGGGGGAAGTTTATCTACAATAACAACTTTTCGAGGATCAGGATTCGAAAAAGACATAGTTGTATGAGGAAGTAATACGAGTAAGTTGTGAATGAATAAGAAAGTTTTCCGTAGAAGAAAAGTCAAAGGATATATTTATATGCAGAAGCAACCGTCATATAAAGGAAGTAATGATGGAAACGTCATTATGAAAACTGTCACTTTGTGACTGATGCAGCCACAAAAAACCTTAAAATCGCTGAAGAGTTGTAGAGCCAATCGATGAATGCCATGTGTCACATGCATTAAATGGAAGTGATATACGACGCACTGATTCAGAAGAAGATACAATGGTGCAAATGAAACGGCGGCAAAAAGTTCCTGCCTTAAATAAGGTCCACTCCCCAAATATTCAATTGCTGAATACTTGGTAAGTGGGGGACTATCTGTATTGGTAAAAATAAATATTACATGTGAAATTAATTATGTGGTTGACATGGTAAGACACGTGGACCATCGAGAAAGTGACAGCTGGAATAACGCATTAAAAGAGACACGAGCGTAACATATACGAGTGAATTACCCATGAGATGAAAGAATATAGTTGCTCGAGCCTAAATGGTTAAATGGAGAGGCATTGGTGGAATGAATCAAGACAGTAAAAAGGGATGGTTCATGAATTGTCAATTAATGAGCGTGAATGGCCACTGTCACGACCCCAAATCCTAAACCAGCCGTGATGATGCCTATCGTGAAACTAGGCTAGCCAACAATCACATATTTACAGTTTCTTTCCAAAATCCCAACTCATTTTCAACATTTCATAAACGTAAATAAATTACTGAATCTATTAAGCAAAACAAACAGTTAAACAGTCTAAAACTACTCCCAAGACCCGGAGTCAACATGTCATGAGCATCTAAGGAAAATACCAAAAAGTCTACTATTATAATACAAAACCTCAGGACGAATATGCACAACCTTTCTTTCCAATAGTATATACACATATATATGAAATCAACATGTCTTAAAAGCCAACTCCAGTAAAACTCCTTTGAAAAATTGTTTTCCAACAATTTTAGAAATAAAAATACCTGAAATCAGTGCACGCCACATACTCGTCATTTGACATGTGCGCCATTCTAAAAAACAGTGAGAAATACTAAGTCCGGGGTTTCATACCCTCAGGAAAAGATTTATAGCCATTACTTACCTCTACCGGGCCACAATACTAATCCGCGATGCTCTTGACCCTCAAATCGGCTCCCGATTGCTCCGAATCTAACCAAAACCAGATTAACATCATCAATATATGATAAAGGAACAAAACTCAATCGATAACTATCAATTTAGGCACAATTTTCGAAATTTGGCTAAACTATCAATCTCGCAATTCTCAAAATTTACCCACGTCTCGGTTCGATAGAATTTACATCACTAGAATCCTCATCCTCCCACGATTATGTACATACCAAGAACACCAAAATCGGACCACAATTGCCCACTCAAATCATCAATCCAATTCTCATGCACCTAATCTCCCCAATTTTTTTGGGTTTAAATTCAACAAATTTCTGGTTTAATTAGTTAGAAAACGACATAGAATCGAGACATGAAGTCGAAAATCTTACCTCCAAGTGATTCCCTTCGATTTCCTCTTCAAACCCTCTTCAAGAGCTCCAAACCCGTTCAATAATGGAGGAAAAATGGACTCAATTCGCAAAGATGGCCTTTTAAAACAATCTGCCCATCACTAATATTCCCTTCAGTGCGATCGCATCTCCAACTACGCGATCGCGATGCACAGCCCAGACCACTCTACGCATTCGCATACCAATACACGCATTCGCATAGCTCAAATATCCATCCCACACACGTGCCTCAGAACACCTATGTGATCTCACAAAGGGCCACGCGATCGCACTACTTCACCTGCCCAACATATGCGATCACAATACTTATTACGCGATCACATAGAACAAATTGCCTGCCCCAATATTTACTCTACGCGATCGCGGATGAACTCACGCGATCACATTGAAGAAACCACTGCTGCTAAAACACCAGAAAAACAACAGACTCCTTAAGACCAAAAATGCCCGATTGAGCATCAGAAATACACCCGAGGACCTCGGGACCTCAACCAAACATGCCAACACATCCCATAACATCATTCAAACTTAATCGAGCCTTCGAAACACGAAAAACAATGCAAAACACCAAAATCACATCAAATTCAAGCCTATGAACTTTGAAATTTCTAAATTTCGCCAATGATGTCGAATCCAACGAAAACACATCTGATTGACCTGAAAATTTGCACTCATATCCAAAATGACATTATGAACCTTCTCCAACTTCCGGAATTCCATTCCGACCCCGATAGCCTATTTTCCACTGCCTACCGAAAATCGCCAAAAACTAACTTTCGCCAATTCAAGCCTAATTCTACACCGGACATCAAAACTTCATTCCGAATACACTCCTAAGTCCCAAATCACCTAACGAAGCTATTCGAGCCATAAAATCCATATTCCGAGGTCGTTTACCATCAAGTCAACTCCCAGTTGACTTTTTCAACTATTAAGCTAATTTAAGAGACTAAGTGTCTCAGTTTTCACCACGACCGCTCTGAACCCAAACCAACGACCCAACACAACATAAATAGGCTAAGAAACGTATGATAAAGCAGAAATGGGGGGAACGGGGATAATCTCACGGAACGACTAGCCGGGTTACCTGGAATCTCTAATAAGTGAGGATATCTGCTCTACATCTCCCATTCGGTCTTCCAGGTGGCATCCTCCACCGGCTGCCCTCTCTACTGAACCTTCACTTAAGCTATATCCTTAGACCTCAGCTTTCCGACCTGACAACCCAAAATAGCCACTGGCTCTACCTCTTTGACATATCACCCTCGAGCTGAACCGTGCTGAATTCCAAAACATGGGATGGGTCACCAACATACTTTTGGAGCATCGAAACATGGAACACCGGAGGAATACTCGAGAAGCTGGGAGGCATGGAAAGTCTATAAGCCACCTCCCCAATCCTCTGGAGCACCTCAAATGGCCGAATGAACCTGGGACTCAGATTTCCCCTCTTCCCGAACCTCATAACACCCTTCATGGGTGACACCTTCAGCAGCACCTTCTCTCCAACCATCAAAGACATATATCGGACCTTCCGATCCACATAACTCTTTTTCCTAGACTGCGCCATGCGAAGACGCTCCTGAATCAACTTCACCTTACCCAACGCATCTTGAACCAAGTCTGTTCCCAATAGCCTAGCCTTGCCCGGCTCGAACCAAACAACCAACTAGAGGTCTACACCTCCTACCATATAAAGCCTCATACGGAGCCATCTCTACTCGATTGATAACTATTATTATAGCACAAACTCCGTGAGTGGCAGAAACTGGTCCCATGAACCCCCAAAATCAATGACACAAGCACACAACATATCCTCCAAAATCTGAATAGTATGCTCTGACTGCCCGTCGATCTGAGGATGAAACGCTGTGCTCAACTCGACCTAAGTATCTAACTCCCTCTGCACGGCCCTCCAAAACTGGGATGTGAACTGAGTATCTTCGTCAGAAATGACAGAAACTATAACCCCATGCAATTGGACAGTCTCCCTGATATAAATCTCAGCTAACCGCTCCGACGAATAAGTAGTATCAAAAGGAATGAAGTGTGCGGACTTGGTCAGCCGATCCACAATAACCCATATAGCATCAAACCTCCTCGAAGTCCGTGGGAGCCCAACTACAAAGTCCATGGTGATTCGCTCCCACTTCCACTCTGGAATATTTAATCTCTGAAGAAATCCACCCGGTCTCTGGAGCTCATGCTTGACCTGCTGACAGTTGAGACACCGAGCCACAAACTCAACAATATCCCTCTTCATCCACTTCCACGAATAATGATGTCTCAGATCCTGATACATCTTTGCGGCACCCAAAGGGATGGAATACTGCGAATTATGGGCCTCAGCTAGAATCAGATCTCGAAGTCCATTCACATTGGGCATGAAAATCCGATCCTGCATCCTCATGACCCCATCATCACCAATAACCACATCCTTGGCATCACTGCGACGGACCCTGTCCTGAAGAACGAGCAAGTGTGGATCATCATAATGGCGTGCTCTAGTTTGATCATAAAGAGACGACGTGGAGGCTACACAAGTCAATACCCGCGGGGGCTCTGATAGATCCAATCTCACCAACTGACCCGCTAAAGCCTAAACATCAAGGGCTAATGGCCGCTCTGCTACTAGAAGGTAGGCTAGACTCCCCAAAACTCTCTGCTCTGCGACTCAGGGCATCGGCCACTACATTGGCCTTCCCTGGATGATATAAATAGTGAGGTCATAATCCTTGAGAAGCTCCAACCACCTCCTCTGACGCAAATTAAGATCCTTCTGCTTAAGCAGATGCTGCAAACTACAGTGATCAGTGAAAATCTCATAATGAACTCCATACAAATAATGGCGCCAAATCTTCAAGGCGTGGACAATAGCTGCTAGCTAAAAATCGTGCACTGGATAATTCTTCTCATACACCTTCAACTGTCTGGACGCGTAGGTAGTAACCCTACTGTCCTGCATCAAAACCGCTCCAAGGCTAACTCTCGAGGCATCACAATAAACTATATAAGAACCTGAACCCGTAGGCAAAATCAATACCGGGGCTGTAGTCAAAGCTGACTTGAGCTTCTGAAAGCTCTACTCACACTCCTCAGTCCATCTGAACTAAGCACCCTTCTGGGTCAGTCTGGTCATAGGTGCTGCAATAGATGAAAATCCCTCTACGAAATGGTGATAGTACCCTGTCAAACCAAGGAAACTACGAATCTCGATAGCTGATGACGGTCTAGGCCAGCTCTGCACCACCTCTATCTTGTTCGGATCAACCTGAATACCCTCACTAGACACCACGTTCCCCAAGAACTCTACTGAATCAAACCGGAACTCACTCTTCAAAAATTTTGCATACAATCTCTTCTCCCTAAAGGTTTGAAGCACAACTCTCAAATGCTGCTTATGATCCTCCCGAGATTGGGAATACACCAAGATATTGTCAATAAACACAATGAAAAAAGAATCCAGATAAGGCCGGAATACACTGTGCATCAAGTGCATAAAGACTGGTGGGGCATTGGTAAGCCGGAATGACATAAACAGAAACTCATAATGAGCATATCTAGTCCTGAAAGCAGTCTTCGGAATGTCTGGCCCCCGAATCTTCAACTGATGATAGCCGGAACACAAGTCAATCTTGGAAAATACCCTAGCACCCTGCAACTGATCAAACAAGTCATCTATATGAGCCAAGGGATACCGGTTCTTCATCGTAACCCTATTCAGCTGCCGATAATCATACACATACGCATAGAACCATCCTTCTTCTTTGCAGACAACACCGGTGCACCCCAAGGAGACACGCTAGGCCGAATGAACCCCTTATCTAGGAGTTCCTGAAGCTGTTCCTTTAATTCCTTTTGCTCCGCTGGTGCCACACGATAAGGTGGAATAGAAATAGGCTGGGTGCCTGGCACTAGGTCAATACGAAAATCAATGTCCCTGTCAAGTGGCATGCCTGGTAGGTCTACAAGAAACACGTCTGGAAAGTTACGGACCACAGGAACTGAATCAATAGCGGGAGTCTCACCGCTGACATCCCTCACAAAATCCAAATAAGATAAACACCCCTTCTCAACCATGCGATGGGCCTTCAGGTAGGAAATCACCCTGCTAGGCACATACTCAGAAGAACCTCTCCACTCAACCCTCGTACATCATGGCATAGCTAAGGTCACGGTCTTAGCGTGACAATCAAGAACATCATGACATGGAGATAACCAATCCATGCCCAATATCACATCAAAATCGACCATGCTGAGTAACAGTAGGTCCATCCGGGTCTCCTGACCCCCAATAGATATCACACATGATCGATACACACGGTCCACAACAATAGTATCACCCACCGGAGTGGACACAGGAACAGGCGTAACTAATGACTCACATGGCATATCCAGAAAATCGGCAAAATATGATGAAACATAGGAATATGTAGAACCAGGGTCAAATAAAGCCAAAGCATCTCGGCGACAGACTGAGACAATACCTGTGATCACTGCATCGGAGGCTATAGCATCTGGCCTGGCTGGAACGCATACATACGGGCCTGACCTCTACCTGCTTGACCTCCCCTTCTAGGGCAGCCACTAGACGAATCATGCATAGAGGAACTCTGAACTGGTGGTGCTCAAGCTGCACTCTGGGTTGGGAGGGCACCGAATGAAGAACGGCCTGGCTGAGAACCCCGGAGACCATGCCCCGAAGATGTACCACTATAGGCTGGGCGAACTGACTGAGGAGGTCTGAATGGACGACCTCTACCATGCTGAAACTGCCCCGTGGAAAGAGCACCACTAGAACTACCCGATCCACGAGGCCTCTTGGCCTCCCTCTCCTCCCGCTCTTGGCGGAGAACCGACTCAATAACTTGACCAATATCAACAACCTGCTCGAATGTAGCATCTGACACTCTCTCCCGAGTCATGAAAAGGCGGATCTGATAAGTGAGGCTATCCACGAACCTCCTAATCCTCTCCATATCAGTAGGGACCAACTTGGTGGCATGACGAGCCAACTCCAAAAACTGCATCTCATACTTCGTCACCGATAGCTTCCTCTAACGCAGCTTCTCAAAATGCCTGCGCTGCTCCTTCATGTGAGACAGGGGTACATACTTCTCCAAAAAGATAGTGGACAACTGCTGCCAGGTGAGGGGTGCTGAACCAACAGGCCTACGCCTCTCAAAAGACTCCCACAAAGTGAAAGCATCACCAGAAAACTGAAAAGTAGCAAACGAGACCCTACTTCTCTCCAAAATCCCGGCAGTACGCAACCTCCTCTGACACTTATCCAGAAAACCATGGGCATTCTCGCCCTCAGCACCACTGAATGTCGGAGGCTGAAGTCTACTGAACCTCTCCAGTCTATGCTGCTTTTCCTCTGGCATAGCCGGAACTATGAAGTCCCAAACTGGAGCAACGTCCGGCTGGGCTTGAACCGCCCCCGTGTCTAATGGCCCTGAGTACCCTGCTCAGGTGTCCGGGAAACTAGAGTCTGACTGCCTCCCCCGGCCTGAGAAGTGGCGGTAACTACCTGAGCAAGGGTGGTACACACAGTCAAGATCTGAGCCAAGGTCTTCTGGAGACCCGAAATAACAATAGGCACTGCCGGTGCCTGAGCCTATCCCGCTGGAGTATCTGCGGTGGGAATCTGATCCTGAATAGTAGGGGGATCAACTGGTACTACCCTGGCTGCTGCACGGGCTAGCCCCAACCTATACAACGACCTCGACCTCTCGCTGGTCTAGCTGGTGGCTGATCATCCTGATCGGTAGCGCGAGTCCTCACCATCTATGAGAAAAGAAAACAACAGAAGTTTAGATTTCCAGAATCAACAAAATGGAACGACAGAATTCAAGAATAATCAGATTGTTCCTAAGGGTTCGGCAGCCACTCGCAGATAAGTACAGACGTCTCCGTACCGATCCGCAAGACTCTACTAAACCTGCTCATGGCCGTTGAGTCCTATGTAACCTAGGCTCTGATACCAACTTGTCACGACCCCAAATCCTAAACCGACCGTGATGGAGCCTATCGTGGAACTAGGCTAGCCAACAATCACATATTTACAGTTTCTTTCCAAAATCCCAACTCATTTTCAACATTTCATAAACGTAAATAAATTACTGAATCTATTAAGCAAAACAAACAGTTAAACATCCTAAAACTACTCCCACGACCCGGAGTCAACAGGTCAAGAGCATCTAAGGAATATACCAAAAAGTCTACTATTATAATACAAAGCCTCGGGACAAATAACTAGGTACAACATCAGAAGGGAAAACATAGATCCTGCGGACGCTGAACAGCTACCTCTATTTCCCGAACTCCGGCTCCGCACGGAATAGTTGGCTAGCGCTCGGTATCTGCACACAGGGGTGCAGGGAGTAATGTGAGTACGCCAACTCAGTAGTAATGAAAGTAAATCAAGTCTAAGCAGTAATAAACACATAAATTCGAATCATCAGTTCACAATATGCACAACCTTTATTTCCTACAATATATACACATATATATGAAATCAACATGTCTTAAAAGCCAACTCCAGTAAAAATCCTTTGAAAAATGTGTTTTCCAACAATTTCAGAAATAAAAATACCTGAAGAATTTAGTGTAAAATGAAATAAGTCATAATAGCCCCTCGGGCAAAAACATGAATCATAAATCTCCCCTCGGGTAGAACATCACTCAGCATAACTCACAGTCACTTAGTATCAGCCCCTCGGGCAACCTCATTGTCACTCATGCCTCCCAACCCCTCGTCACTGGCACTCAGTAGGTACCTGCGCTCACTAGGGTGTGTATAGACTCTGGAGGGGCTTCTTCATCCCAATCGCTAATATCAAGTCACCTCGTGGCATATCATATCCTCACAATCAGGCCCTCTGCCTCACTCAGTAAAAAACTCTCAAAAGCCCCTTGGGCGTATCAGTAAAACAGGGTACTCGACCCAAAACATCACTTTTATATCTCAAAATAGTGTAAATAAGGCTGAGTTTCGAAACCAGTTAAACATACATGACTGAGTGTAAATCATAAGTCAACACAGTGAGGAAAATAGAAGTAAAAGCCCCCAAAGGGTCTAAACAAGTCGGCACGAGGCCCCAAACATGGCTTATAGTTGAAATATAGCAATAGTTTTTAGAACACAATTTAACATATGATTTAGAGTAAAAATACATAACTCAATAGTTGCCGCAGAGAGGACCAAGTCCAATCCAAAAATCAGTGCACGCCACATACTCGTCATCTGATATGTTCGCCATTCTAAAAACAGTGAGAAATACTAAGTCCGGGGTTTCATACCCTCATGACAAGATTTATAGCCATTACTTACCTATACCGGGCCACAATACTAAACCCCGATGCTCTTGCCCCGCAAATCGGCTCCCGATTTCTCCGAATCTAACCAAAACCAGATTAACATCGTCAATATATGCTAAAGGAACAAAACTCAATCGAAAACTATCAATTTAAGCACAATTCTCAAAATTTGGCCAAACCCGAGCCCTAGGCCCACGTCTCGGAATTTGATAAAATTTATATCACTAGAATCCTCATCCTCCCATGATTCTATACATACTAAGAACACCATAATCAAACCACAATTTCCCACTCAAATCATCAAAAGAAATTTCCAATTCTCATGCATCCTAATCTCCCCAATTTTTTGGGGTTTAAATTCAACAAATTTCTGATTTAATTAGTTAGAAAACGACTTAGAATCGAGTTATGAAGTCGAAAATCTTTCCTCCAAGTGATTCCCTTCGATTTCTTCTTCAAATCCTCTCAAAGAGCACCAAACCCGTTCAATAATATTCCCTTCAGTGCGATCGCGTCTCCAACCATGCGATTGCGATACACAGCCTAGGCCACTCTACGCGTTCGCATACCAATACACGCATTCGCATAGCTCAAATATCCATCCCACATACGCGCCACTAAACACCTATGCGATTGCACAAAGGGCCACACAATCGCATTGCATCACCTGCCTAACCTATGCGATCGCAATCCTTATTACGCGATCGCATAGAAAAAATTGCCTGCCCCAATCTTTACTCTACGCAATCGCGGATGAACTCATGCGATCGCATTGAAGAAACCACTGCTGCTAAAACACAAGAAAAAGAGCAGACTCCTTAAGACAAAAAATGCCCGATTGAGCATCTGAAATACACCTGAGGTCCTTGGGACCTCAACCAAACACGCCAAACACATCCCATAACATCATTCAAACTTAGTCGAGCCTTCGAAACACAAAAAACAACGGAAAAACACCAAAATCACCTCAAATTCAAGCCTATGAACTTTGAAATTTCTAAATTTCGCCAATGATGCCGAAACCAACCAAAAAACATCCGATTGACCTAAAAATTTGCACACATATCCAAAATGACATTACGAACCTGCTCCAACTTCCGAAATTCCATTCCAACCCCGATAGCCTATTTTTCACTGCCGATCGGAAATCGCCAAAAACTAACTTTAGCCAATTCAAGCCTAATTCTACACCGGAGATCAGAACTTCATTCCAAGCACACTCCTAAGTCCCAAATATGTCAAACCTAACGACGTTATCCGAGCCATAAAATCCACATTCTGAGGTCAATTACCAATAAGTCAATTCCCAGTTGACTTTTTCAACTATTAAGCTAATTTACGAGACTAAGTGTCTCAGTTCTCACCATGACCACTCCGAACCCGAACCAACCGACCCAACACACCATAAATAGGCTAAGCAACATACGATAAAGCAGAAATGGGGGAAACAGGGCTAATCTCACGGAACGACCGGCCAGGTCGTTACAGCCACAAACGTTACAGAATCTTCATGAACAATTACGATTACTAATTATAACGTCTCATTAATATCATTAATTCTAATAATGATTCGGTCTTAAAAGAGAAAAGATGTTGTACTTATAGACTCCTATATAAGGGAATGAAAATTCACTTTTTAGGCCACACTCTGATTATTATTGGAATATACTTATTTACTTGCGCCTTCTACTGATTATTTTGCCATTTCTTATTCCTAATTTTTTTTCTTATTTATGAGAGAATATCAAATTTCTTGATTATCAGTAGATCGAGTACTTCTAAAAATAAGCTTTGACTGAGAATCTAATTCTTCGGTTAAACACATGCCGACTTTATTACTTTGGTTTGGTAATTTTGAAGTTGGTATATGTCACGACCCAATCCAATGGGCTGCAACGGGCACCCAGTACCTTACTCAACCGAGTACCAATGTAACATATCTTTCATACCATTTTATCATAGGTAAATGAACCGAAGTAAAGCATGTGGGAATACAAATTTATACATATGAAGTACGGGCCTATAAGACCAAAATAACTACTCATGTACTGAACATAGGCCGACAAGGTCATACACTCTTTTACGTACTTTACATCTATCTACAAGTCTCTAAGAATACATAATTTTCATAAAGGTCAGGACAGAGTCCCACCATACGAAACAATACACATCTAAATATACTAACCAAACAAGTAACTCCGAAGCAAATGGAGAGCACCAACATCTTCCACTGAGATGATAGCCTACTTGGAGGGCTCTCGACCTGTCTATCGGGACTTGCAGGCATGAAATGCAGCGTTCCCAGGAAAAAGGGACGTCAATACGAATAATGTACAAAGTATGTAAGGCACATAAATAAGTACATAACAGACATGGAAGAACTATAGAGTAAATGACTCAACTTGTAAGTCTGGATAATTCTATAAATCATGAAATACTTATGGTGTCATGAATATGCGTATGAATGTCATGTCATGCATAGGTTCATGTTTCATAACATCATTAGGCCTCTGAGGGTATCCCATAATATCATCTCGGCCACTATGGCAAAATCATCAATGTATACCAGCTGATCAGGTGGTGGTGCGTATATAATGCCATAACCTTTCCCATATCCCAGGCATGGAAAAATCATCAATATATATATATATACACTCGTATATAACTTCATCTGGTCATGGGTCAATGTGCATGTATAAATGCATGAAATGCATATGAAATACGTTAATAAAATCTCTCGGTACGTCATAAGTCCATCATGCCTCTAATTAATATCATGAAATAAACTTTATAAACTTACATATTTGTGATACCCATGAGCATACGATAGAATAATATGACCCATGGAAGAATAAAAATATACACATCTGTAGCATTTCTACGAATAAAGTATTTTATGGAAGTTGTGCATTTGCTCGTTTCACTTTTGTCGTATAGATCATGCCAAAAAGAAAGAAGGGATAGCCTTAACATACCTGAGCTGATTCTCTTGAAAATCCCTCTAATACACGTCAATTGCAACAACACGTAATGGTGGATCGAAGTAGGGAACAATCTGTATGAAATGCGTCAAAGCAATAACGTTGCTATTGCAAAATCATCTTTGTTCAAACTCTTTCTCAAGAGAATTAGCTTAACTTTATATATGGAAAATTACTGAAACTCTTCTTAAGAGTTTAGAGTTAACGTTGAAATGGAAGGCTTTTTGGCTGAAACATATAACATTACAATTGTATGAAAAGCTTGGTTGGAGCTCTTAGAATTCGCGTTTCCATCTCTTCGTTCTTGGTTACTGGATTTAGTCTTGATACAAGATATCATATTTTGAATTCTTGAAATCTCACTTAATAAAAGTGTAGATGTGATTTATGTCTTTAAGACATAATATTTCTATTTCCTAAAGTGGTTTATAATTGACGTTAAGAGAGTGTGTCAAATCCTCAAACCTTGCCACATATATATTTAACTTAAGAGTCATACATGGGGATTAGGAGGTGCTGCCATGTGGGGAGGGTTGGTCTTATCCAAACCTTTCTTAATTAAATAGATAATCTCCCATTATCCCATAATTAACCATTAATCACACAATTAAGAATTATCTCAAATTACATAAAATAATACTCACTTTCAATACACTTTATACACCTTACTATCATGTCCATGTGGTACCTTTTATGGTACTAGTCCATAAATACCAGGCATTTTATCTCGGGCCGTATTTTATCCCAAAAATGCCAAACTTCGACGAAACTCATTTTTTTCGATTTGCTTACCCTCTCACCTTCACAAATTTACTTATCCTTTATTCAAATAGCGTGACACTTATAATTCCAAAATAAATTTCATTCTCGAACTTATGTCAATTAACTTACGATGAAACTTCAACGTACGAAAATGTGGGACGTAACATCTCATTTCCGAACTTATATCAATTTACTTGTTACTTGTTTTGAAATAGCATAATTTTTATAATCTCCAAATAATCTTTTCCTTGGACTGATGTCAATTACCTTACAACAAATTAAACATACAATACTACAGGGTGCAATATCGTCGTAATTTAATACTGCGAAGCGTAATATCAACATAATATTGCGGGGCGTAACATCATTCCCCCTTTGGAACAGTCGTCCTCGAATGTTGACTGATGATCTTATTACTTTTATAACTTATAGCTCTTATGGGTATCTCAATACTCTCATTGCCATTTAGGCAGTTGTTCAGTGAATAAATCCAAAGTCCAGGGCATTCCCTCCTTTAGGCCTCTGTCCCACACCATAACTTGTGATCGAATTCCTTCCAATCTCGTAACTGTTTCTACCTTCTATCATTCAGCCTCTACGATTAAGTGTGCCTATATGACTCTTCTCTCCTTTTTCCTCCAGTTTTTAGCCAATCTCTAGGCCTTACTTTGTAAGCATATACAAGGTTAATAGGATGCCTCTATGGGCATCTATAGGTGTACTGAAGTTCTTCATTCGGTACTTTGTAGAACTTGCGAATATGGCTATATCTTATTTCATAGACCTGGTTATCCCTTCGTATGACTTTACTGCATCTACGTAGGTCATACTATACCATAATTCTTACTTCGATTTATCGTTACTGAGGTCTGCAACCAACTCCAGGTTACTCTCGTTGTTTATCCTTAAGAGTGATGGTCTAATCTCATCTCATACTGTTGAACTTTTTTCCATCTATTGTTGGTTCACCTTAAGGTTGATCCATAATCTACCACCGATAACTTGCTCTTTTATGTACACCGTCACTAGGGATCACGTCTCATCGTGGATAGCCGGAGTAATTAGATTGGTGCACCTAGGGGTGATACTATACTTCCACAATTCATGCAATCCTCTTCAGGTCATTACTCAATCGAAGGCCCAAACGTCATCCTTTATCTATCACAATTATGCCCTTATTCCACTACCATGGATGCACTCCATCTCTTCTAAATGCTACTAGTCTTAGACTCCTTTGAGCTCATTCTGGCTATACCTTCTATAACTTAGAGAATCCATCAACTCTCTTATTTTCAGGAGCTTAATCCCAAGAACTTATCCATTCTTGTCACCTTTTCACTCACCTTTTCTTATTCTTATTCTTGTCTTTCTAAAACCTTGTCGTTCTATCATACTTTAGCTTGCGACCGATTCCATTAGGCTTTTCTGGAACATCAAGCGAGACATCGCATCATCTCTAACTCTTCTTTTACTCTCTAATTAGACCTTTCGGTACTTAGAAACCATAGACTGGAAGGTATGCTACTGATGACACTGCTATCATCCCTGGATACTGAATACCAATGCTTCTAGCTTTTACCTGAAGTATGGACCACTCTTATCCTTCTATACTTGAGTATTTCATACGTTGTTCACCTTTACCTTAATTTAAAATATCACCTTACATTCTTATATCTTTCTTTCATAACCTCCATCCGGCATAGGTATAAATTACATCCATCATTTGAAGCTCTATTATAACACTTTCGCCTCTAGTGCCTATACAATCCGGTGGGAGCTCCATACTGACTTCTTATGAGGCTGTTACTTCTTCTAACTTTATCATAGAGCCGTTATAGAATATAGTTATTGTGTTATCTCTCTTGCACCTCTAATATTAAGAGTGATTATGCTATGTTCTCAATCATGATTCCTATAACCTCTGGGTCCAATAATCGGATTCCTGATTTACTTCGTTGATGTAACTCTTTAGTTTCCTCCTTATGGTTGCCTTTATGTCGGCTTAAGTTATCTCCCGATCTGTGCTTCATGGTATTAGTTATTCTGTTTATCCTTTCACGGGCACTGAGGAATATGCATGATACAATCCTTTAACAATTTAATCTTTTGTGTAAGTACTGAGCTCAATTATTTCTTTTAACGTATACTAGAACCTTCTACGACTGTATATGATGCATGTATAAAAATCCAAACCCTTAAGTGCGTTCATAACGTAACCAACTCTGGATCATTGATCATATAATTTCTTTCGTTCCATCTTAGCTTTCTTTCAACGTATGCTATTACTTTTCCTGGTCTTTTTTCCCCCTTATTACGTCCATACTTAACTTATCTTAGTACCACACATACGAGAGTTTTCGTGCAGATCATATGATCTCAAATATTAATTTTACTTCCCGTTTATTAGCCACTATAGGTGCCATTTTCCTTTGGAGTGCTTACAATGTTGTTGTGAGACTGTTGTTACACGACCATTTCTTCTTTAGGTCGTTGTGCTTAGGTTGAAGCCTTCTTCTTTATTTCCTCAGCTAGTCTTTCGTTGTAGTACTTAGGGAGAACCCTTGACTCTCGTAAAGCTGTGATCTTATAACGGACCTTTTGATGTCCTTCCTTGCCTATAATCATCAGTAGTTGCTTACCTCCGTGTCCGTTTGCTTGTAGGGTTGCTTCTGAACTGATATTTTGACTGTCTTTCCAGCGCTACTTTCTTTTATCCCCGTAACACTCATATGGTACCTTTAACTACCCCGACTCCTATTTGAATATATCTCAAGTATTATAATAACATTACTGCGAGGCTGAATTCTCCATGTTGGGGTTTACTACATTTATCTTGTATGATTTGTTGATTTGTCTGTGACTTCTTGTCTAGTCATGACTAGGCTCTTCCTGAATCAACTACTAACTACTCGCCGGCCCATTCTCATATCCATATTTCGCGTAATCTCTCTTGGGTTAGTTCCTTTGTCTAACTTACGTCTTGCACTGACTCCTTATTAATCAATAACATTCCGTGCAGGAACTCGTACTTCCTTTTTCTAACATCGTTCTTATATAACGTTTTGGAATCATAGCACATCTGTGGGATTTGGATAAGTGCAATATCATTCCTTTCTCATTTTTATCACAATCTTTCTTTACCATTCCATAGTTACTAGAACAACTTAGTTCTGTCTTAATGCCACATTACTCTATATTCCCCCTTTTAGGGGAGTACTAAGATTTAGTGCTATGATGATCTACGTATAGATGTTTTACCTTTTCATCTCTGGCATCTTTTAACATCATCGATGACCCTTACTCGCCTTGTGATAATACTTTTGTTAATCACGTTAGAGTAGCGAACTTATTCCTCGAAGTGAGGATGTGACTGTATGGCCTATACTCTCTTGTTGCCCTAAGGCCCATCACCTCCCGTATCTTTCTTCATTTGACTATAGATTCTGTAACATTCTACTGTTTCCATCCATGTATCACATCTCACTCATAATGCTTCATTATCCCTCTTCGTACTTCCCTGCTAATATTTCTATTTATCACTTTATCCTGAAAACTTTAACAAGACATTCTTTTCCTTCTTACCTTCCCTTGCTCCATCTACTGGCTCTTCGGGCTGCCTAACATTCTCCCTTTACTAGGGGCGGGAGCCATACTAAGGTAATATTTATCCCTTCAAGGTTTCCAGTTCTTATCTTTGTAGTACTCATATCTAGCTATACTATTTTAGTGTGTACCATTTGGGTGTCTCACAAGGAGATCTATTAGCACATTTGCAATATCCTTCAGAAATGTCAACTAACGCAAACAATTCATCCACCATGTTGGCTCACTCTAACCCCATCCAGATCGTGATATTATGACCTTCTCTTAAACAATATTCGTTAGCTTCCATAGAGCATAACTCAGATCAGTGTGGCCAATTATACATACCTCTATTACTGTTGAAGGTAACTCAAAATGCTTATATCTCTCTTCCTGAATAATAAATAAGGATAATATTTATTAACTGGATACCTTGTACCTTTCTTCACCTTGCTTCTTTTTCTTGTTGTAACTCGTGTCTAACTTTCAATTTCGTTATTCCTTTTTACTGTAAGAGTGGATAAGTATTTTTTCCTAAAAGCTCCTTATCAAGAACCGTACACCTTTTAGTACATGCATGATCTGTTGAAGACCTCTCATTTACTCATCATAAGCAAGATGCAAAATCGAGTTCCTATAACTCAACACTTCCACAACTATATCTCTTATCGATCTTCTTTCTGAATGTAGGCATCGTCTTATTATAAATAGAAGGTCGGGATTTGAATTCTTATAAATGAGCTCTACCACATGATCTAGAGTAAGAATAAAGAGTGACAATCCTAAATTCCCTGTAGCCTCCTGCTTATGAGTGTGGTGCACGACACACCCATAACCAAAACTCTACTAGACACGACTTGTAGACTCCCTAGGACAAAACTGCTTTGATACCACTATTGTCACGACCCAAACCGATGGTCCGCAATGGGCACCCGGTACCTTACTTAACCGAGTACCAACGTAACACATCTTTCATATCATTTTATCATAGGAAAATGAACCGAAGTAAAGCATGAGGAAATAAAAACTTATACATATGAAGTACGGGCCTATAAGAACAAAATAACTACCCGTGTACTGAACATAGGCCGACAAGGCCATACAATCTTTTACGTACATGAAATCTGTCTACAAGCCTCTAAGAACATAATTTTCATAAAGGCAGGGACAAAGTCCCACCATACCAAACAATACGCGTCTAAATATACTAACCAAACAAGCAACTCCGAAGCAAATGGAGCGCACCAACATTTTCTGCTGAGCTGATAGCCTACTTGGAGGGCTCTCGACCTGTCTATCGAGACCTGCGGGCATGAAACGCAGCGTTCCTAAGCAAAAGGGACATCAATACAAATAATGTACCGAGTCTGTAAGGCACATAAATAAGTACATAACAAACATGGAAGAAATATAAAGTAAATGACTCAACCAGTAAGTCTGGATAACTCTGTAAATCATGAAATACTTATGGTGTCATGCATATGCGTATGAATGTCATGTTGTGCATAGGTGCATATTTCATAACATCATCAGGCCCCTGAGGGCATCCCATCATATCATCTCGGCCACTGTGGCAAAATCATCAACGTATACCAGCTGATCAGGTGGTGGTGCATATATAACGCCATATCCTTTTCCATATCTCATATACATATATGTACATATATATATATATATATATATATATATATATATATATGTGTGTGTGTGTGTGTGTGTGTATGTGTGTATAACGCCATCTGGTCATGGGTCAATGTGCATGTATAAATGCATGAAAAGCATATGAAATACGTTAATAAAATCTCTCGGTACGTCATAAGGCCATTACGCCTCTGATTAATATCATGAAATAAACTTTACCAACTTACATATTTCTGAGACCCATGAACAGATTATAGAATAATATGACACATGGAAGAATAAGATTATACACATCTCTAGCATTTCTACGAATAAAGTATTTTATGGAAGTTGTGTATTTGCTCATTTCTCTTGTGTCATATAGATCATTCCAAAAAGAAAAAAGGGATAGCCTTAAGATACCTGAGCCTATTCTCTTGAAAATCCCTCTAATACACGTTTATTGCGACAACACGTAACGGCGGATCAAAGTAAGGAACAATCCATATAAAATGCATCAAAGAAATAATGTTGCTTCTGCAAAATTGTCACGACCCAAAATCCCACACGGGTCGTGATGGCGCCCAACAACAGGTTTAGGCAAGTCAACATGAATTACACCAAGTGTTACCCTTCCCATTTGATTAATTATCCCAACGTTTACCAGTTTTAAACAATTATTAACGTGATGATATCCTTTGACATAAATAAAAGCATACGACACATGGGTCAAAAGATAAGCTTATGCATAAATATACAACCCAAAACCCAAAATATACGCTACGTGTGTTCCAGGAACTAGTGTCACGAGTATCACGGGAAACTATCTGAACATACAAGGATAACATATATATACACAATCCCACAGTCTGAATGAAGTAGACGAGAAAATGACAAAGGAAACCCGGGGTGCTGCCAGAGATCGTCAGGAAGAGCAGCTCACCGCGAAGTCGAATCCGCTCAAGTTAGTATCTGTCACCGGCCTGATAATCAGATGTACCAGCCTCCTGACCTGTACAGTCAAGTATAGAAGAAGAAGAAGAAGTGCAACATAAGTACATAATAAATATGTACCTAGTGAGTATCCCATCCAAACTCGAAAGAGTAGTGACGAGAGGTCGACTAGGTACTCACTAAGGTCCAGCAATATAATATATGATGAAATATGGATAAAGCAATAGGCATGAGAAACAGTGAGCAACAAGTATATAGCAAGTAACGAAATCCAGATAATAACTGAAAAAGGAACAACAAAGTACCAAAATCTTCTCTTAACCAATACCTGACACTCCAGTTTTTACGTGACTCAGAACTCAAGTGATCATACACATACCAGGACAAGACGACCGGCCGGAGTCATAAGGGTGGTTATAGGGACTGAGGTCATAAGCTAACCCACGATCGCGAATCATACCTGTGACTCGCGTGCTGACTCAATATAATAAGCTAACCCATAATCACACAGCATACTTGCGACTCGTGTGCTGACTCGATAATAATAAGCTAACCCACGGCCGCGTATCATACCTACGGCTCGTGTGCTGACTCGATAGTAATAAGCTGACCCACGGCCGCGCATCATACCTACAGCTTGTGTGCTGACTCGATAGTAATAAGCTGACCCACGGCCGCGCATCATACCTGCGGCTCGTGTGTTGACTCGATAACAAGTGTGTATATATATAAGTACATGTGTGTACCAACTCAACAGGACTGTGCCAATACCACAGATATCCAACTGGGATCTAAATCATAATGTTTCATGTTCCCATATCACCTCGACAATAATTACAATGCTTAACACATACAAGGTACAAATAAGGCATATAGTGACATGCTCGTGAGTCCTAAAGCTACGCGACATAGCAATATAGTCACCACGTATGGACTCTTGTCACTTGGTACGTACGCGGCCCCCAAAACATGTATATATAAGGAACCTAGGGGGACATTTCCTCCTTACAAGGTTGGAAAGGAGACTCACCTCGTGACGAAACCACCCCTTGGATCAAGGACGCGCCCGAATCTCCGAAATCTACCCTCGACGGTTCGCAACTAGCCAAATTTAGTATAATGACATCAATGCATGCTCAAAGTAGGGAAATTGTTCCAATTTTTCCATAATTCAACATTCTTGAGAAATTCCCAAAATCCAACCCCGAGCCCGCACGCTCGGATTCCGATAATTCTCGAAGGGAACACTCACCCCAAGCCTAAGGATCATTAATATACGATTCTTACTTGATTTCATGGCCAATTCACAAAAAAATTCTCAAATTATTATAAGTTCTAGGTTACTACCCAAATTCTTGATTTTTGCACTAATTTATGTAGTTAATTAAGCTAGAATCCATGCATGAAGCTAATTTTTGAGTAGAGTTCACTTACCTTAGAAGACCAGGTCGTTAGCCCTTAACAATGGAGGAAAATCACCCAAGGAAAAAGAAATAAATGAGAAAAATGGTTTTAAAACCCGTATATAAAACACACTGCCTGAACAGTGATTCCCCACATGCGGAGTGGAGACCGCACCTGCGGCTCCGCTCCTGCGGAATGTTTTCCGCACCTGCGATAATTGGCCATGCCATTGGGTGATCGCACCTACAATGCTGCGGTCCCGCACCTGTAATTCGGAACCGCACCTACGGTCACACCAGAACAGGTGCACCAACAGCTATGTTTTGCTGGTTTTTAGCCCCGTTAGGTGCCCGGAAGGCACCTGGGCCCACTTGAGCCCTAGTCCAAATATACCAACGAGTCCCAAATCATAATACGGACTCGCTCGAGCCTTCGGAACACCCAAAACTACGCTAAAACTCAAAATCACACCCCCAAACCCTAAGAACCAAACTTAGGAACTTTAAGTTTTCTAGAATTCGCTAACAACGTGTCGAACCGACCTATTCAACTCGGAATGACACCAAATTTTGTAGGCAGGTCATAATTATTATAATGGAACTATTCCCGGTCTCAGATTTCCGTTTGGACCTCGATAACACAAAAATATGCCCCAAACCAAAATATGAACTTAAGGAACTTCTTATTTCAATATTGGGTGCTGAAATGCCCCCGAGTCATTAGAAACCCAATCTGAACATACGCCCAAGTCAAAAATGATCACACAAAGCTACCGGAACCGACAAAACTCGATTCCGAGGTCGTTTACCTTAAATGTTGACCGAAGTAAAACTTGGTCTTAAAGGCCAACCTTAAGGAACCGATTGTTCCTATTGCACTCTAAACACCTCCGAATACCGAACCACTAGTCCCCTCAAGTCATAAATCATAAAATGCCGATATGGGAAGTTCCATTTAGGGGAATGGGGTCCATAACGCAAAACGATAGGTCGGGTCGTTACATTCTCCACCTCTTAAACAAATATTTGTCCTCGAACGGGTCTCGAATCATACCTGAAGTGATGAATAAGTGTGGATATCTGTTCCGCATGTCCTCCTCGGACTCCCAGGTCGCCTCCTCAACTACTTGGCCCCTCCACCGGACCTTTACGACAGAAACTCTCTTAGACCTCAATTGGCGGTCCTGCCTATCAACAATAGCAACTGGCTCCTCCTTCTAGCCTAACCTCTCATCCAACTGAATAGTGCTGAAATCGACCACATGAGAGAAGTCGGTGTGGTACCTCCGGAGCATGGATACATGAAAAACTGGGTGAACTCCTGATAACCTAGGAGGCAAGGCCAGCTCATAAGCAACCTCCCCAACTCGCCTCAATACCTCGAATGGACCTATAAACCTTGGGCTCAGCTTGCCCTTCTTCCCAAACCTCATAATACCCTTCATAGGCGATACTTTCAACAGGACCCTATCTCATTCCATAAATGATACAACACGGGCCCTCTGATCCGCGTAACTCTTTTGCCTGGACTGTGCTGTACGGAGTCTCTCCTGAATCAACTTCACTTTCTCCAAGGAATCCCTCACCAGGTCGGTGCCATATAACTTAGCCTCGCCAGGCTCAAACCACCCGATAGGAGAACGGCATCGCCAACCATACAAAGCCTTAAATGGTGCCATCTCAATGCTGGACTAATAACTATTATTGTAAGCAAACTCGGCCAAATCCAAGAACTGGTCCCACTGACCCCCGAAATCAATCACACATACCCTGAGCATGTCCTCCAATATCTGAACTGTACGCTCTGACTGACCATCAGTCTGAGGATGAAATGATGTGCTGAGGTCTATCTGGGTGCCCATATCACTGTGCAATTCTCTCCAGAAGTGCGAGGTGAACTGAGGACCTCGGTCTGATATAATGGACACTGGCACACCATGGAACCGGACTATCTCCCGAATGTAGATCTAGACCAACCTCTTAGATGTATAAGTAGTAGCCACCGAAATGAAATGCGCAGATTTGGTCAATCTATACACAATGAACCAAACCGCATCAACCTTCTGCGAAGTCCAAGGCAACCCAACCACGAAATCCATAGCAATGCGCTCCCATTTCCACTTAGGAATGGGCATCTGCTGAAGTAGGCCTCCTGGCCTATGGTTCTCATACTTAACCTGCTAGAAATTAAGGCACCTAGTCACATACTCCAGAATGTCCTTGTTCATTCGCCTCCACCAGAAATGCTACTTCAGATCACGATACATCTTCGTAGCACCAGGAGGAACATAATACCGAGAACTGTGTGCCTCCTCTAGAATCCTCTCCCTCAGGCCATTAACATTAGGAACACATAAGCGGCCCTGAAGTCTCAGAACACCATCCTCATCAATAATAACCTCCTTGGACCTACCCTGAACCACTGTTTCCCGAAGCTCTGCCAAGCACGGATCATAGAACTGCCGGGCCTTAATCTCTCCCAATATCGAAGACTCTGCAACCACATGAGCCAAAACTTGACGAGGATCTGAAAGATCTAATCTCACCAGGCGATTGGCCAAGGAATGAATGTCCAAGGCTAGAGGTCTCTCCCCTGCTGCAATATAAGCCAAACTACCCATACTCTCAGCCTTCCTGCTCAAAGCATCTGCCACCACATTAGCCTTTCCCGGGTGATAAAGAATGGTGATATCATAATCCTTCAACAACTCAAGCCATCTGCGCTGCCTCAAATTAAGATCCTTCTATTTGAATAAGTGCTGCAAGCTATAGTGGTATGTAAAAAACCTCATAGGACACTCCATACAAATAGTGCCTCCAAATCTTAAGAGCATGAACAATCGCCGCCAACTCCAAATCATGCACATGGTAATTCTTCTCATGAACCTTCAGTTGGCGTGAAGCATAAGCAATAACTCTCCCCTCATGCATCAACACGCACCCCAAGCCAACGTGCGAAGCGTCGCAATATACCATGTACATCCCAGAACTGATGACAATACCAGAACTGGCGCTGATGTCAATACTGCCTTGAGCTTCTGAAAGCTCGCCTTGCACTCGTCAGACCATAAAAACGGGGAATTATTCTAAGTCAATCTAGTCAATGAAGCTGCAATAGAATAGAAACCCTCCACAAATCAGCGATAATAACCTGCTAGGCCCAAAAAGCTCCTGATCTCTGTAGCTAAAGTAGGACGCGACCAACTCTGAACTGTCTCGATTTTCTGAGGATCAACCTTAATACCCTCTCCGGATACCACATGCCCCAAAATGCCACGGAATCCAACAAAAACTCACACTTGGAGAATTTAGCATATAGCTTCTGTTCTCGCAATGTCTGGAGCACAACTCTCAAATGCTGCTCGTGCTCCCCCAGGCGGCGGGAGTAAATAAAAATGTCTTCAATGAAGACAATGATGAAGGAATCAATATACATCCTGAACACCCTATTCATCAAGTCCATAAAGGCTGCTGGGGCGTTAGTCAAGCCAAAGGACATCGCCATGAACTCATAATGGCCATATCTCGTACAAAAAGCAGTCTTTGGAACATCTGAAGCCCGAATCCTCTACTGATGATACCCTGATCTCAAATCAATCTTAGAAAACACATGAGCACCCTGTAACTGGTCAAACAAATCATCGATGCACGGCAAGGGATACTTGTTCTTAATGGTAACCTTGTTCAACTAGCGGTAGTCAATACACATCCGCATAGACCCATCCTTCTTTTTCACAAATAGAATTGGAGCACCCCACAACGACATACTCGATTTGATAAACCCCTTAGCTAACAACTCCTCAAGCTGCTCCTTCAACTCTTTCGGAGCCATACAATACGGAGGAATGGATATAGGCTGAGTATCTAGAGCTAAATCAATGCAGAAGTCAATATTACGGTCCGGAGGCATGCCCGGAAGATCCGAAGGAAATACATCAGCTTACTCTCGAACAACTGGCACGGAATCAATCGTCGGAGACTCGGCTGTGGTGTCTCGCACATAAAAAAAATAGGCTAGACAACCCTTCTGGACAATATGTCGAGCCTTCAGGAATGAAATAACCCGGCTGGCAGAGCTAACTAAAGAAACTCTCACTCCAGCCTAGGTGACTCAGGCATGGCTAAAGTAACTGTCTTGGCATGCCAATCAAGCACGACATGATGAGGAGATAGCCCATCCATGCCTAGAATAACCTCAAAATCAACCATGTCGAGCAATAAAAGGTCAGCTCTGGTCTCAAACTCACAGAAGGTGATCACACAAGACTGATACACCCGATCTACCACCATAGAGTCGCCCACAGGAGTGGACACATATATAGGAGATCCCAAAGACTCTCGAGAGACATCTAGAAAAGGAGAAAATAGGGCTGAAACATATGAATAAGTGGATCCTGGATCAAACAATACTGAAGCCTCTCTACCACATACTGAGATAATACCTGTGATCACGGTGTCTGAGGCCACTGCATCTGATCTGGCCGGAATAGCATAGAACCTAGTTGGAGCACCTGAAGACTGAGTTCCCCCAGAATGAGCTGGAGCTGACTGACCCCCTCCGGACTGGCCTCCCCCTCTAGGACGACCCCTGCCAACTTGACCCCCACCTCTAGGCGGTCAAACTGCTGGTGCTGAAATCGCAGGCTAGTGACTCTGCTATATGGCCTTGCCCCGATAGCTGGGACAATCCCTCCTTATGTGGCCTAAGTTCCCACACTTGAAGCACCTCATAAGTGACATATCTTGCTGACCCGAAGAAGAAGAATCCTGAATGGCCGGAGGGCGACTAGAGCCCTCAGGCATAGCACTAAAATAAGGATCAAGGGATCTATGATGACTGGAATAACCACTGGGAGAACTCTGAATAGCTGGAGGACGATAGGAGCACTCTGGCATGGCACTGAACTGGGGCCTAACTGGGACACCTCGGGGAGGTAGTGGAGGTGCTATATATGAAGTCCTGCTGGACCGACTGCCTCCAAACTAACCCTTGCCCCTAGTTGGAGCACCCCTGAAATCACCTGTAAATCTGGCCCTCTTGTCCTGCTGACCCTCCTGACCCTGCTCCCTGCTCTTTGCTCCCTACTCCTCAATCGGTATCCCTCTATCCGTCGAGCTATCTCGACCACAAGCTGGTAAGGGGTACCCATCTCCATCTCTCAAGCCATGGTGGACCTAATACCTAGATGCAACCCTGCTACAAACCTCCGAACTGTCTCAGCATCGGTGGATAATATCATAAGAGAATGGCGTGACAGCTCCAAAAATCAGGACTCATAGTCTGTAACGGACATCTGCCCCTGCTCTAACCGCTCAAACAGACCCCTCAGCTCTTCCTTCTCAGAGGGTGGAATATATCTATCCAAGAACATATGTGTGAACTGCTCCCAAGTGATAGTAGGAGAATCGGCTGGCCTGCTGAGAATATAAGACTGCCACCACCTGCAAGCTCTGCCCTCTAACTGGAATGCAGTGAAATCCACTCCATGGGAGGCTAGAATCCCCATGTTGTGCAGTCTATCCCTGCACCTATCAATGAAATCCTGGGCATCCTCACCTTGTTCACCCCCGAAGACTTGAGGGCGTAAGCAGGTGGGTCCACATGTCTAACATCTTATGCTGGTCGCCACCCACAACTGGTCTGGGCTCCGGTGCTGCCGCTACAGGCTGGGTATCATCCATGGGCAGTATACCCGGGGTGGGATGTAATGCTGCTGTCGGTCCTGCGGTCTGGGCAGTCGAGGTCTTGGCTCCCCCTCCCACCTATGAAGTGACAGGATCTGCTGGAAATAAAGTAGCCTGGGACATGGTGTCCATGAATCTCATCATACGACCTATGGCTGCCTGGAAGCCTGGCGCGGTCATAAAGTCTACGAGTGCCGGATCTGCTGGAGGCACCTCATCCTGCTCCTCTAATATAGGGTCCTCTGGTGGCGAGACCTGTATAGCTCTAGGACACCCTCGTCCCCTACCAAGGGCAGGTGCCCTACCCCTGCCCCTACCACGGCCTCGAGCGGTGAGGGCAGCACCCTCTCCCAGATCAGGGACATGAGATGCACGCGTCCTCACCATTTGTGAGAGAATAGAAGAATGAGTTTAGTAAATCATAGGTTGCACGATAGAGTAAGAACAAGTAGAGGTTTCCTAACACCCTGTAGCCGCCTGAAGAAAAGTACGGACGTCTCCGTACCGATCCACAAGACTCTACTGGGTTCGCCCGTGATTTGTGAGACTTACGTGAACCTAGTGCTCTGATACCACGTTGTCTCGACCCAAAATCCCACACGGGTCGTGATGGCGCCCAACAGCGGTGTTAGGCAAGCCAACATGAATTACACGAAGTGTTACCCTTCCCATTTGATTAATTATCCCAACGTTTACCAGTTTTAAACAATTATTAACATGATGATAGCCTGTGACATAAATAAAATCGTACAACACATGAGTCAAAAGATAAGCTTATGCATAAATATACAGCCCAAAACCCAAAATATACGCTACGTGTGTGACAGGAACTAGTGTCACGAGTATCACGGGAAACTATCTGAACATACAAGGATAACATATATATACACAATCCCACAGTCTGAATGAAGTAGACGAGAAAGTGACAAAGGAAACTCCGAGGTGCTGCCAGAGATCGTCAGGAAGAGCAGCTCACCGCGAAGTCGAATCCGCTCAAGTCAGTATCTATAACCGGCCTGATAATCAGATGTACCAGCCTCCTGACCTGTACAGTCAAGTACAGAAGAAGAAGAAGTGCAGCATGAGTACATAATAAATATGTACCTAGTGAGTATCCCGCCCACACTCGAAAGAGTAGTGACGAGAGGTCGACTAGGTACTCACTAAGGTCCAACAATATAATATATGATGAAATATGGCTAAAACAATAGGCATGAGAAACAGTGAGCAATAAGTACATAGCAAGTAACGAAATCCAGATAATAACTGAAAAAGGAACAACAAAGCACCAAAATCTTCTCTTAACCAATACCTGACACTTTAGTTTTTAAGTGACTCAGAACTCAAGTGATCATACACATACCAGGACAAGACGACCGGCCGGAGTCATAAGGGTGGTCATAGTACTGAGATCATAAGCTAACCCACGATCGCAAATCATACCTGTGACTCGCGTGCTGACTCAATATAATAAGCGAACACACGATCACGCATCATACTTGCGACTCGTATGCTGACTCGATAGTAATAAGCTGACCCACGGCCGCGCATCATACCTGCGGCTCGTGTGCTGACTCGATAACAAGTGTGTATATATATAAGTACATGTGTGTACCAACTCAATAGTGAATTCAACAGGACTGTGCCAATAGCACGAATAGCTAACTGGGATCTAAATCATAATGTTTTATGTTCCCATATCACCGCGACAATAATTACAACTCTTAACACACACAAGGTACAAATAAGGCACATAGTGGAATGCTCATGAGTGCTAAAGCCACCCGACATAGAAATATAGTCTCCACGTACGGACTCTCGTCGCTTGGTACGTACGTGGCCCCCACAACATGTATACATAGCAAATAAGGGACCTAGGGAGACATTTCCCCCTTACAAGGTTGGAAAGGAGACTCACCTCGTGACGAAACCACCCCTCGGATCAAGGACGCGCCTGAATCTCCGAAATCTGCCCTCGACGGCTCGCAACTAGTCAAATATAGTATAATGACATCACTGCATGCTCAAAGTAGGGAAATTCTTCTAATTTTTCCATAATTCAACATTCTTTAGAAATTTCCAAAATCCAACCCCGGGCCCGCACGCTCGGATTCTAATAATTCTCGAAGGGAACACTCACCCCAAGCCTAAGTATCATTAATATACGATTCTTACTTGATTTCATGGCCAGTTCACAGAAAAATTTTCAAATTATCATAAGTTCTAGGTTACTACCCAAATTCTTGATTTTTGCTCTAATTTATGTAGTTAATTAAGCTAGAATCCATGCATGAAGCTAATTTTTTTAGTAGAGTTCACTTACCTTAGAAGACCAGGTCGTTAGCCCTTAACAATGGAGGAAACTCGCCCAAGGAAGAAGAAAGAAATGAGAAAAATGGGTTTAAAACCCGTATATAAAACACACTGCCTGAACAGTGGTTCCGCATCTGCGAGAAAAATCTCGCACCTGCAGAAATGGGGTGGGGAGCCTGGGCCCGCACCTGCGGGGTGGAGACCGCACCTGCGGCGCTGCTCATGCGGAATATTTTCCGCACCTGCGATAATTGGCCATGCCATTGGGTGATCACACGTGCGATGCTGGGGACCGCAGATGCAGTCCTGCACCTCCGGCTGGGCAACCGCACCTACGGTCACACCAGAACAGGTGCACCAACAACTATGTTTTGCTGGTTTTTAGCCTGTTAGGTGCACGGAAGGCACCTGGGCCCACCCGAGCCCTAGTCCAAATATACAAACGAGTCCCAAATCATAATACAGACTCGCTCG
This sequence comes from Nicotiana knightiana, assembly GCA_005239525.1. NCBI lineage: Eukaryota > Viridiplantae > Streptophyta > Magnoliopsida > Solanales > Solanaceae > Nicotiana > Nicotiana knightiana. The sequence continues at coordinate 45,709 of ML380740.1, read as the reverse complement.
AGCTTTCGAAATACCCAAAACAACGCTAAAACTCGAAATCACACCCCCAAACCCCAATAACCAAACTTAGGAACTTTAAGTTTTCTAGACTTCGCTAACAACGCTCCGGACCGACCTATACAACTCGGAATGACACCAAATTTTGCAGGCAGGTCATAATTAGCATGACGAAACTATTCCCGGTCTCGAAATTCCGTTCAGACCTCGATAACACAAAAACACGTTCCAAACCAAAATATGAACTTAAGGAACTTCTTATTTCAATATTGGGCGCCGAAATGCTCCCTGGTCATCAGAAACTCAATCCGAACATATGCCCAAGTCCAAAATCATCACACGAAGCTACCGGAAATGACGAAACTCAATTCCGAGGTCGTTTACCCAAAATGTTGACCGAAGTCAAACTTGGCCTTAAAGGCCAACCTTAAGGAACCAATTGTTCCTATTGCACTCTAAAAATCTCCGAATCCCGGACCACCGTTGCCGCAAGTCATAAATCATAAAATGCCGATATGGGAAGTTTCATTTAGGGGAACGGGGTCCGATAACGCAAAACGACCGGTCGGGCCGTTACTAAAATCATCTTTGTTCAAACTCTTTCTCAAGAGAATTAGCTTAACATTATATATGGAAACTTGCTGAAACTCTTCTTAATAGTTTAGAGTTAACGTTGAAATGGAAGTCTTTTGGCTGAAACGTATAACATTACAATTGTATGGAAAGCTTGGTTGGAGCTCTAAAATTTTACGTTTCCATCTCTTCGTTCTTGGTTACTGGATTTGGACTTGATACAAGATATCATATTTTGAATTCTTGAAATCTCACTTAATAAAAGTGGAGATTTGATTTATGTCTTTAAGACATAATGGTTCATTTTCCTAAAATGGTGTATAATTGACGTTAGAAGATTTTGTCAAATCTTCAAACATTGCCACATATATATTTAATTTAACAGTCATAAATGGGGATTGGGGGCGTGCTTCCACGTGGTTTAGTGTTGGTCTTATCCAAACCTTTCTTAATTAAATAGATAATCTCCAATTAACCCATAATTAACTAATTACCACATAATTAAGAATTATCTCAATTTACATAAAATGATACTCACTTTTAATACATTTTATACACCTTACTATCATGGCCATGTGGTACCTTTTATGGTACGAGTCCATAAATACCGGGTATTTTAGCTCGAGCCGTATTTTATCCCAAAAAGCCATACTTCGACGAAACTCATTTTTTTTCTATTTGTTTACCCTCTCACCTTCACGGATTTACTTATCCTTTGTTTAAATAGCGTGCCCCTTATAGTTCCAAAATAAATTTCATTCCCGAACTTATGTCGATTAACTTACGATGAAACTTTAACGTACGAAAATATGGGACGTAACATCTCATTTCCGATCTTATATCAATTTACTTGTTACTTGTTTGAAATAGCATAATCCTTATAATCTCCAAATAATATTTTCCTTGAACTGATGTCAATTACCTTACGTCAAATTCAACGTACGATACTACAGGGTGCAACATCTTCGTAATTTAATACTGCAAAGCATAATATCGACGTAATATTGATGGGCCTAACAATATAGTTCTGCCAACAATACTAGTTAAATTGACAGAAGAAATTTCTTCTATTCTTCACTTTGGTATTTCCATTAATTGACGCAATTAGTAGTCGAAGAAAGAAGTAAGATGTTTGTTGGGAGGAAAGAAAATATGGTAATTTAATTTCTTGAACAATTACGTCTTTTCTTCATGAATTGGCTATAAAGAAATTTTAGCAAAATGAATGGCAAGCTGAAAATTCTGTTTGTGCGAGGCTTGGTTCCTGTGACAAAAAAAATTTACATATGGATTTTCTATTCAGCAAAGTTGTATGTGTATAAGGAAGAATTGAGGAAAGTGTGTCTATGCTCGCCGAATTGCTAGTTGCAAAAGTTGTATGGACTTTCAGAATAAATCCCGCCACCATGTCTCATCTTTCATCAAGTGATATGGTTTCTTACACTGGATGAAGGAAATAGAAGTAATATATTTATGGTCAAGTTGGCGAGACTTCAATGGTCTAATAACATGATTGCAAATTGATTGCGTCATGCACTTTTAAGAGTGTCGTAGGCACCGACTTTAAACTATTTAAATGGAATGAAATGGTGAGAAAGCTAAAGAATATGAGGTGCTTGAGAAACTGGAAGGAATTGTAATTTCCTAGGAACACAAATGTCGAAAGCATTCACCAATAAGAAAAAAAGTGGTAAAGATCGGGTTCGACTTTCTTAACCTTACGTATTATTCATTTATGAATTTATATCAGTTTCATGATTTCTGTGAAATTTATTCTCATATGATAGATATGTATTATATGACGGTCTCATATTATAAATTGTATGCATGATCTGGAATATATGGTTTTAAAAGTTAATTTTATTATTCCTTGACCAATTGAAAAAAATATGTAATTTTTGTAGCATGCATAAAATATGTGAAAGATTATTTCAAGGCTATAAGACATGAATTAGGCTTACAATAATACTTGAAGTATCTTGAGATAATGAATATAATATATGTAAAGATGAACATATATGTGTTTGATTAGACAAAAAGATCAAACTGGTTGAAGTGTTATAATGGTTTATGTCACGACCCCAAATCCTAAGTAGGCCGTGATGGTGCCTATCATGGAACTAGGCTAGCCAACCCTTACAGACTATCATAATGTTTCATAATTTCCCAAAACTAGCAGAGTTTTAAATAGCAAAATGAGATGAACAATTTATACACTTCCCCAAAATCTGGAGTCAACTGTCATGAACATTTAGGACTGTAAATACAATGTACAATAGAGTGACTTGCTACTACAAAAGTTTGAAGTACGAAAGACAAAAACTCTGAACTGAGGAAAGGAAGGGAGGTGAGCTGGAGACGCTGAGCAGCTACCTCGATCCCCGATCAAACTCCAAGTACGTCTGAAAATCAACTAGTGAGATGGTCCGGTACCTGGATCTGCACACATAGGTGCAGGGAGTAACGTGAGTATGCCAACTCAGTAAGTAATCAAAGTAACTACAAACTTGAGTGTAGTGACGAGCATTTATAAATCATGTAAATCCATATAATGAGTAACACTAGAAAGAAATAAATCAAGTCGGGAATCTATCTTCCGAATATTTCATAAAACTCCAGTTTCCATTTAAAAATCTCGTATAAAACATTTATCCAACATTTATCATCAGAGGCTCAGTGTAAAGAAGAGTGAAAACAATATTTTCATAAAATATAAGCCCCTCGGGAACAATATCACTCACAAATAAAGCCTCTCGGGCAAGCCTCTCAGTCACTCGTGACTCCACTATCAGTATCTCATGCTCACACTAAACACTCGTACTCAGCAAGTACCATGAATACACACGACTACTGCGGCGGGCAGCCCGATCCAACACACACACATACACACACACACACATATATATATATATATATATATATACACACACACACTGCTGCGGCGTGCAGCCCGATCCTTATAATAGTCGATTGCGCCCACTAGGGATGTACAGACTCTGGAGGGGCTCCTATAGCCCGAGCGCTATATTTGCTGCCGCGTGCAGCCCGATCCAATATATATATTGCTGCGGCGTGCAGCCCGATCCATATAAAATATATATATTGCTGCGGCGTGCAGCCCGACCCATACATAATCTATATATTGCTGCGGCGTGCAGCCCGATCCATATATAATCTATATTGCTGCGGCGTGCAGCCCGATCCATATGTATAACATATATTGCTGCGGCGTGCAGCCCAATCCATATGTATAACATATATTTCTGCGGCGTGCAGCCTGTCCCATAGCTATCCTCACATACTCGGCGCTCGGCCTCACTCAGTCATCCTCACAAGCCACTCGGGAAATTCATCTAAACTCACAAGACTCAACCCAAAATACTTCTCGAAGTTTCAACAGTGCGATAATAGTGAGAATAACAACAAGTAGGAAACATTACTGAGTTCACAATTGTTCTATCAGGATAGTGTGAGAATAGTGTAAAAGTACCTCTGAGGGTCTAAACAGGTCGGCACGAGGCCCCAAACATGGCTCACAGCTCATAAACAAGTATAAACTTCTGAAATACAAGATGTCATAAGGTTTCAAATTGAATACGCGGCTTAATAGTCGATACAGGATTGACCAAGTCACAATCCCTATTGGTGCACGCCCACACGCTCGTCACCTAGCATGTGCGTCACCTCATCTACCAAAAGAATATCAAATACCGGGGTTTCATACCCTCAGGTTTAGAGTTACAATCGTTACTTACCTCAATACCGCCCAAAAGTTACTCCGCGTTGCTCTTGCCCCTCGAATTGGCTCCCAAATGCTCCGAGTCTAACCAAAACCAGATTAGCATCATCAATATACGCTAAAGGAACAAAAGCAATCGAAAACTATCAATTTTAAGCACAATTCCCGAAATTGGCCAAACCCAAATCCCGATCCCACGTCTCAGAATTCGATGAAAATCGCATCACAAGAATCCTTATCCCTTCCGACTCTACAAATATAAAATGCATCAAAATCCCACCACAAACAACTCCTAATTTCCTTAATCTACAAGACTCGATTTCTCAAGCCCTAAACCCCCAATTTATTCCATTAAATCCTCAAATTCCAAGTCTAATCCGTCATAAAATAACATAGAAACGAGTTTATAATCCGGAAAACTTACCTCCACTGAAGATTCTCGAATTCCTCCTTCAATTTGCTCCCAAACTAGCTCAACCCGCATGAAAAAATGAAAGAAATGCCAAAATTTCGTGGAAGCACCTATTTATTCTTTCTGCCCAGCTAATCAGCACATGCAGACCATTCTTCGCACCTGTGTTCCCAGGTGCGCACCTGCGAAATTCCATTAAATGTCCAATTCTCGCACCTGCGGTGCCTCACCCGCACCTGCGGCTTCGCAGGTGCGGCCCATGCCTCGCACCTGTGGCTTTCCCCCAGTCCAACCTTTTTTCCCACCTGCGCAATGACCTTTGCACCAAAGGCCATCGCACCTGCGGCTCCCCACCCCCAGGTGCGGCCACACCAATAAAATAACACCAGCAGCAATTTTGCTGCAAATTCCTAAGTCCAAACCTCTGTTAACCATCCAAAATCAATCTCGAGCTCCTCGGGGCCCCAACCAAAAATACCAACACATCCCTTAACCTCATTCGAACTTAGTTGAGCCTTCGAAACACCAAAAACAATGGAAGAACACCAAAATCACATCAAATTCAAGCCTATGAACTTTGAAATTTCTAAATTTCGCCAATGATGGCGAAACCAATCAAAACGCATCCGATTGAATTGAAAATTTACACACATATCCAAAATGACATTACGAACCTGCTCCAACTGCTGGAATTCAATTCCGATCTCGATAGCCTATTTTCCTCTGCCGACCGAAATCGCCAAAAACTAACTTTTGCCAATTCAAGCCTAATTCTACACCAGACATCAAAACTTTATTCCGAACACACTCATAAGTCCCAACTCCAGTTGACTTTTTTAACTATTAAGTGTCTCTGTTCTCACCACCACCACTCCGAACCATAACCAACTGTCCCAACACAATATAAATAGGCTAAGAAACATATGATAAAGTAAAAATAGGGGAAACAAGTCTAATCTCACAAAACGACCGGACAGGTCGTTACATCCTCCCCCTCTTAAACAAACGTTCGTCCTCGAACGGGTCTAGAAACATACCTGGCGTCTCGAATAAGTGAGAATATTTGCTCCGCATCTCCCGCTTGGTCTCCTAGGTGGCATCCTCCACCGGCTGTCCTCTCCACAGAACCGTCACTGAAACTATATCCTTAGGCCTCAGCTTTCTGACCTGACGACCCAAAAGCTTTCTGACCTGACGACCCAAAATAGCCACTGGCTCTACCTCATATGACATATCACCCTCGAGTTGAACCGTGCTGAAGTCCAAAACATGAGACGGGTCATTGACATACTTCCGAAGCATCGAAACATGGAACACCAGATGAATACTCGATAAGCTGAGAGGAAAGGCAAGCGTATAAGCCACCTCCCAAATCATTTGAAGCGCCTCAAAAGGCCAATGAACCAAGGACTCAGCTTTCCCCTCTTCCCGAACCTCATAACACCCTTCATGGGTGATACCTTCAGCAGCACCTTCTCCCCAACCATGAAAGACACATCTCGAGCCTTCCGCTCCCCATAACTCTTTTGCCTAGACTGCACTGTGCGAAGCCGCTCTTGAATTAATTTCACCTTACCCAACGCATCCTGAACCAGGTCTGTGCCCAATAGCCTAGCCTAGACCGGCTTGAACCAACCAACCAGAGATTTGCACCTCCTACTATACAAATCTTCATACGGAGCCATCTGGATACTCGACTGATAACTATTATTATATGCGAACTCCGCGAGTGGCAGCAACTGGTCCCATGAACCCCCCAAAATCAATGACATAGGCACGCAACATATGCTCCAAAATCTGAATAGTACGCTCTAACTGCCCATTGGTTTAAGGATGAAACACTGTGCTCAACTCAACCTGAGTACCTAACTCCCTTTGCACGGCCCTCCAAAACGGAGTACCTCTATCACAAATGATAGAAACTGGAACCCCATACAATCGGACAATCTCCTTGATATAAATCTCAGCTAACCGCTCCAATGAATAAGTAGTACCAACAGGAATGAAGTGCGCGGACTTGGTCAGCCGATCCACAATAACCCTTATAGAATCAAACCTCCTTGAAGTCCGTGGGAGTCCAACTATGAAGTCCATGGTGATTCGCTCCCACTTCCACTCCGGAATATCTAATCTCTGAAGCAATCCACCCGGTCTTTGGTGCTCATACTTGACCTGCTGATAGTTGAGACATCGAGCCACAAACTTAGCAATATCTCTCTTCATCCGTCTCCACCAATAATGATGCCTCAGATCATGATACGTCTTTGCGGCACCCGGATGGATAAAATACCGCGAACTATGAGCCTCAGCTAGAATCAAATCTCGAAGTCCATCCAAATTGGGCATGCAAATCCGGCCTTGCATCCTCATGACCCCATCATCACCAATAACCACATCCCTGGCATCACCGCGACGGACCCTGTCCTAAAAAACGAGCAAGTGTGGATCATCGTACTAGCGGGCTCTAATCTAATCATAAAGAGTAGACCTGGAGGCTACAGAAGCCAATACCCACGGGGGCTCTGACAGATCCAATCTCACAACCTGACCCGCTAAAGCCTGAACATCAAGTGCTAAGGACCGCTCTACTACTGGAAGGTAGGCTAGACTCCCCAAACTCTTTGTTCTGCGACTTATGGCATCGGCCACTACATTGGCCTTCCACGAATGATATAAAATAGAGAGGTCATAATCCTTGAGAAGCTCCAACCACCTCCTCTGATGCAAAATCAGATCCTTCTGCTTAAGCAGATGCAGCAAACTACGGTGATCAGTGAAAATCTCACAATGCACTCCATATAAATAATGATGCCAAATCTTCAAGGCGTGGACAATAGCTGCTAGCTCAAGATCATGCACTGGATAATTCTTCTCGTGCACCTTCAAATTTCTAGATGCATAGGCAATCACCCTACCATCCTTCATCAAAACCGCTCCAAGTCCAACTCTCGAGGCATCATAGTAAACTGTATAAGAACCTGAACCCATAGGCAAAACCAACACCGGAGCTGTAGCCAAAGCTGAGTTGAGCTTCTGAAAGCTCTCCTCACACTCCTCAGTCCACCTGAATTGAGCACCCTTCTGGGTTAGTCTGGTCATAGGTGCTGCAATATATGAAAATCCCTCTACGGAACGACGATAGTACATTGCCAAACCAAGGAAACTGCGAATCTCGATAGCTGATGGTGGTCTAGGACAGCTCTGCACTGCCTCTACCTTCTTCAGATCAACCTGAATACACTCATTGGACACCACGTGCCCCAAGAACGCTACTAACTCTAGCCAGAACTCACACTTCGAACATTTTGCATACAATCTCTTCTCCTTCTAAGTCTGAAGCACAATTCTCAAATGCTTCTCATGATCCTTCGGAGATTGGGAATACACCAATATATCGTCAATAAACACGATAACAAAAGAATCTAGATAAGGTCGAAATACAATGTGCATCAAGTGCATAAAGGTTGTTGGGGCATTGTTCAGCCCGAAAGACATAACCAGAAACTCATAATGACCATATCTAGTCCTGAAGCAGTCTTCAGAAGGTCTGACCCCCAAATCTTCAACTGATGATAGCCGAAATGCAAGTCGATCTTGGAAAATGCCCTGACACGTTACAACTGATCAAACAAGTCATCTATACGAGGCAAGGGATAACGTTTCTTCACCGTAACCCTGTTCAGCTACCGATAATCGATACACATACACATAGAACCATCCTTCTTCTTTACAAACAACACCGGTGCACCTCAAGGTGACACACTAGGCCGAATGAACCCCTTATCTAGGAGTTCCTGGAGCTGCTCCTTTAATTAATTTTGCTCTGCTGGTGCCATACGATAAGGTGGAATAGAAATAGGCTGAGTGCCTGGCACCAGGTCAATACCAAAATCAATGTCCCTGTCAGGTGGCATGCCTGGCAGGAAACACGTCCGGAAAGTCACGGACCACAGGAACTGATTCAATAGCGGGAGTCTCACCATTGACATCCCTCACAAAAGCCAGATACGATTGACACCCCTTCTCAACCATACGATGAGCCTTCAAGTATGAAATCACCTTGCTGTGCACATACTCAGAAAAACCTCTCCACTCAACCCTCGGACATCCTGGCATAGCTAAGGTCACGGTCTTAGCGTGACAATCAAGAATAACATGACACGGAGATAACCAGTCCATGCCTAATATCACATCAAAATCGACCATGCTGAGTAACAGTATGTCCACTCGGGTCTCTAGACCCCCAATAGATACCACACGACCGATACACATGTTCCACAACAATATTATTTCCCACCAGAGTCGACACAAGAATAGATGTAACTAAAGACTCACGGGGCATATCCCGAAAATGGACAAAATATGATGAAACATAGGAATATGTAGAACCAGGGTCAAATAAAGCCAAAGCATCTCGGCGAGAGACTGAGACAATACCTGCAATCACTGCATCAGAGGCCATAGCATCTGGCCGGGCTGGAAATACATACATACGAGCTTGACCTCCACTTTCTCTCCCTCTCCCTCTAGGGCGGCCTCTAGCTGACTGACTACCACCCCTAGCTGCCTGGGTGGATGGTGAAATAACTGGAGCTGAAGTCGAAGGCTGGCTCCTTAGCTGAGATGGGCCTCCAAAAAGATGAGGACACTGCCTTCTCAAATGCCCGAACTCTCCACACTCATAACAACTCACTGGAGCTGAAAACGGGGACTGAAAAGAACCCCTGGCACCAGAATGGCCACTAGGAGAACCATGCATAGAGGAACCCTGAACTGATGGTGCTCGAGCTGCACTCTAGCCTGGAAGGGCACCGAATGAAAAACGGCCCAGCTGAGAACTGTGGGGACCATGCCCCAAAGATGCACCACTGTGGGCTGCACGGCCTGACCGAGGAGACCTTAACGAACGGCCTCTACCATGCTGAATCTGCCCTTGGAAAGAGCAGCACTAGAACCACCCGATCCACGAGGCCTCTTGGCCTCCCTCTCTACCTGATCCTGACGGTGAACCGACTCAATATCTCGAGCAATATCAACAACTTGCTCGAAGGTACTACCTGACACTCTCTCTCGAGTCATGAAAAGGCGGAGCTGGTAAATGAGGTCATCCACGAACCTCCTAATCCTCTCCCTATCAGTAGGGACTAACTCGGTGGCATGACGAGCTAACTCTGAAAACCGTATCTCATACTGCGTCACTGATAGCTCCCCCTGATGCAGCTGCTCAAAATGTTTGTGCTGCCTCTCCTTGTGAGACTGGGGTAAATACTTCTCCAAGAAGATAGTGGAGAACTGCTGTCAGGTGAGGGGTGATGAACCAACAGGCCTACGCCTCTCAAAAGACTCCCACCAAGTGAAAGAAGCACCAGAAAACTGAAAAGTATAAAACGAGACCCCACTGGTCTCCAGAATCCCGACAGTACGAAGCATCCTCTGACACTTATCTAGAAAACCCTAGGCATCCTCGCCCTCAGCACCACTGAATACGGAGGCTGAAGTCTACTAAACCTCTCCAGCCTACGCAACTCATCATCTGGCATAGCTGGAACCACGAAGTCCTCAAATGAAGCAACCAACTTGGCTGGAACCGCCCCTGGTGTCTGATGGCCCTGAGTAACCTGCTCAGGTGTCCGAGCAACTAGAATCTGACTGCCTTCCCAGGCCTGAGAAGTAGTGTCAACTGCCTGAGCAAGGGTGGTACATACCATCAAGATCTAAGCCAACGTCTCCTAAAGACCCGGAATAACAATAGGCACTGCTGATGCCTGAGCCTGTCCCACTGGAGTATCTGCAGCGGCTGCTACTCCTGAATAGTAGGGGGATAAACTGGTACTGCCCTAGCTGCCGCACGGGCTGGCCCATAACTATACCACGGCCTGAACCGAGGCCTCGACCCCTCGCTGGTCTAGCTGGTTGCTGATCACCATGATCGGTAGCGCAAGTCCTCACCATCTATGAGAGAATGAAACAACAAAAGTTTAGATTTCCAGAATCAACAAAGTGGCACGACAGAATTCAAGGAAATTGAGATTGTTCCTAAGGGTTCTGCAGCCTCTCGAAGATAAGTACAGATGTCTCCATACCGATCCACAAGACTCAACTAAACCAGCTCATGACCGTTGAGTCCAATGTAACCTAGGCTCTGATACTAACTTGTCACGACCCCAAATCCTAAGCCGGCTGTGATGGTGCCTATCATGGAACTAGGCTAGCCATCCCTTACATACTATCATAATGTTTCATAATTTCCCAAAACTAGCAGATTTTTAAATAGCAAAATGAGATGAACAATTTATACACTTTCCCAAAACCTGGAGTCAACTGTCATGAGCATTTAGGACTGTAAATACAATGTACAATAGAGTGACTTGCTACTACAAAAGTCTGAAGTACGAAAGACAAAAACTCTAAACTGAGGAAAGGAAGGGAGATGAGCTGGGGACGCTGAGAAACTACCTCGATCCTCGATCAAACTCCAAGCACGTCCAAAAATCAACTAGTGAAATGGTCCAGTACCTGGATCTGCACACATAGGTGCAGGGAGTAACATAAGTACTCCAACTCAGTAAGTAATCAAAGTAACTAAAAACTTGAGTGTAGTGACGAGCATTTTTAAATCATGTAAATCCATATAATGAGTAACAGTGGAAAGAAATAAATCAATTCGGGAATCTATCTTTCGAATATTTCATAAAACTCCAGTTTCCATTTAAAAATCTCGTATAAAAACATTTATCCAACATTTATCATCTGAGGCTCAGTGTAAAGAAGAGTGGAAACAACATTTTCATAAAATATAAGCCCCTCGGGCACAGTATCACTCACAAATAAATCCTCTCGGGAAAGCCTCTCAGTCACTCGTGACTCCACTATCAGTATCTCATGCTCATACTAAGCACTCGTACTCAGCAAGTACCATGAATACACACGACTACTGCGCGCGGGTAGCCCGATCCAACACACACACACACACACATATATATATATATATACTGCTACAGCGTGCAGCCCCGATCCTTATTACATACGCTACGAAGTGCACCCCGATCCTTATAATAGTTTACTGCGCCCACTTGGGGTGTACATACAAAGGAGGGGCTCCTACAGCCCAAGCGCTATATTTACTGCGGCGTGCAACCCGATCCAATATATATATATTGTTGCGGCATGCAGCCCGATTCATATACAATATATATATTGTTGCGGCATACAACCCGACCCATATATAATCTATATATTGCTGCGGCGTGCAGCCCGATCCATATATAATCTATATTATTGTGTCGTGTAACTCGATCCATATGTATAACATATATTGTTGCGGCGTGCAACCCGTCCCATAACTATCCTCAAATACTCGGCGCTCGGCCTCACTCAGTCATCCTCACAAGCCACTCGGGCGATTCATCTCAACTCACGGGACTCAGCCCAAAATAATTCTCGGAGTTTCAACAGTGCGATAATAGTGAGAATAACAACAAGCAGGAAACATGATTGAGTTCACAATTGTTCTATCAGGATAGTGTGAGAATAGTGTAAAAGTACCTCTGAGGGTCTAAACAGGTCGGCACGAGGCCCCAAACATGGCTCACAACCCATAAACAAGTATAAACTTCTGAAATACAGGATGTCAAGGTTTCAAATCGAATAAGCGGCTTAATAGTCGCTACGGGACAGACCAAGTCACAATCCCTATCGGTGCACGCTCACACGCTCGTCACCTAGCATGTGCGTCACCTTATTACCAAAACAATAGCAAATACCGGGGTCTCATACCCTTAGGTTTAGAGTTACAATCATTACTTACCTCAAAACAGCCCAAAATCTACACCGCGATGCTCTTGCCTCTCGAATTATCTCCCAATTACTCCGAATCTAACCAAAACCAGATTAACATCATCAATATATGCTAAAGGGAAAAAATCCAATTGAAAACTATCAATTTTAAGCACAATTCCCGAAATTGGCCAAACCCGAGCCCCAGGCCCACATCTCGGAATTTGATAAAAATTGCGTCTTAAGAATCCTTATCCCTTCCCGAGTCTACACATATAAAATGCATCAAAATCCGACCACAACTACTCCTAATTTACTTAATTTACAAGTCTCAATTTCTCAAGCCCTAAACCCCCAATTTATGCCATTAAATCATAAAATTCCAAGCCTAATCCGTCACAAAATAACATAGAAACGAGTTTATAATCCGGGAAACTCACCTCCACTGAAGACTCTTGAATTCCTCCTTCAATTTTCTCCCAAACTTGCTCAACCCGCATGCAAAAATGAAAGAAATGCCAAAATTTCGCGGAGGCACCTATTATACTTTCTACCCAGTTAATCCGCACCTGCGAACCATTCTTCGCACCTGTGGACACCTACGAAATTCCACTAAATGTCCAATTCTCGCACTTGCGGTGCCTCACCCGCACCTGCGGCTTCGCAGGTGCGGCCCATGCTTCGCACATGCGGATTTCCCCTAGTCCGACCTCTTTTCGCACTTGCGCAATGACCTTTGCTCCTGCGGCCATCGCACCTGCGGCTCTCCATCCGCAGGTGCGGCCACACCAGTAAAATAACACCAGCAGCAATTTTGCTGCAAATTCCTAAGTCCGAACCTCCGTTAACCATCCGAAATCAATCCCGAGCCCCTCGAGGCCCCAACCAAACATACCAACACATCCCATAACCTCATCCAAACTTAGTCGAGCCTTCGAAACACCAAAACAATGTAAGAACACCAAAACCACATCAAATTCAAGCCTATGAACTTTGAAATTTCTAAATTTCTCCAATGATGCTGAAACCAACCAAAACACACCCGATTGACCTAAAAATTTGCACACATATCCAAAATGACATTATGAATCTTCTCCAACTGTCGGAATTCCATTCCGACCCCGGTAGCCTATTTTCCCCTGCCGACCGGAAATCGCCAAAAACTAACTTTCACCAATTCAAGCCTAATTCTACACCGAGCATCAAAACTTCATTCCGAACACACTCCTAAGTCCCAAATAACCTAACGAAGCTATCCAAGCCATAAAATCCACATTCCGAGGTCGTTTACCAATAAGTCAACTCCCAATTGACTTTTTCAATTATTAAGCTACTTTAAGAGACTAAGTGTCTCTGTTCTCACCATGACCACTCCGAACCTGAACCAACCGACCCAACACTACATAAATAGGTAAGCAACATATGATAAAACAAAAATGGAGGAAACACGGATAGTCTCACGGAACGACCGGCCGGGTCGTTAAAGTATAGTTGGAAAACCATTTCAGGGAATTAAAATTCTCGTTATTTTCTACACCCATTATGGAGAATAAAATCTTCTTGATTTTCTACTCTTGCTTTGAGATATAATTCCGTGTGATTTTTTACTCGTTCGTTGAGATTAAAGTCTTCGTGACTTTCTACTCATTTGTTGGAAATTAAAGTCTAAGTGACTTTATACTCGTTCTGGTGATTAAAATCTTAGTGATTTTTTGCTCCAAGTTATTATTCGGTTTGAAGATTAAAAACTTCACCATTTGTTAAATTTGATTGTGTCACATATTATTTAGTTTAAAGATTAATAAAAACTTCACCGTTTATTAGATTTAGTTGTATCAGATGTTACTCAGTTTGAAGATTAAAAACTTTACCGCTTATTAGTTATGAATGTGTTAGATTGGTTTGAAGAATAAAAACATCACCATTCATTAATTTTGGCTCTGTCGTGACACAAGCAACATTTCTTGTAGTTAGCTCTACAATGTAATAGGGGCGTCGAATATGAATATCCTTTTGAAAAAATATGTTTTGAATATGAATTATTTATCAAATAACCGCCCTTAGTCACTGCAATCTGATGAATTGCGAAAAGAAAGAATAGAACGTCTGCCATGACCCCAAATCCAAACTAGTCGTGATGGCGCCAACCGTGGAACTAGGCAAGCAAAATTAACACTTAAAACGTAAAGAATCTTTCATTTATCATTGCTAAACTGATAATCCATAAAAGGTTTCGTTTAATCATTTTTTTAAAACAGATAAAGTCACGCTGAATGTTAAATACAACCCCAAGATCCCAGAGTCACTGGTCATGAGCATCTATTAAAATTATACAAGTTTGGAACATAAGATTTAGAATAATAAGAGGAAGAAAGCAGGGCTGCAAACGCGTGCAACTACCTCGCAAATCTCCGAGAAAATCCCTGAGGCAGGTAAACAACTCACTCTGCCCTAGCACCTGAATCTGCACACAAGGTGCATGGAGTAATATGAGTACGCCAAATAAGTAGTAATGAAAGTAAATAATGTCTGAGAACTACGAAACACATAAAACAAGTCATCAATCCACAATAAACACAATCTTTATTTTAAAACTCATATATACGACAATTTGTAGTACTTGAAAGTCGATTACAGTAAAACTTCCTTTAAAAATGTACCGTCCAACAGTTTCCATAGAAATCAAGTTAATTTAATATAGGAATGGTAGAAATAAATAGCCTCTCGGGCAAAAATATATTTCATAAATCGCCCCTCGGGCATAATATTACTCAGAATCAATCACTCAGCATGCCTCACCATCACTCGGTATCAGCCCCTCGGGAAACCTCATATTCACTCATGCCTCCCAATCGCTCGTCACTCGGCACTGGACAGTCGCACTTAGTAGGTACCTACGCTCACTGGGGGTGTGTAAAGACTCCGGAGGGACTCCTACAGCCGAAGCGCTAATATCAAGCCATTTCGTGGCATAATCACTCACTCTCGGCCTCTCGCATATCAGAAACAATGTAACATGTTACGGCGTGCAGCCCGATCCCATAGTATCCTCACAACATAGGCCCTCGGTCACACTCAGTCAGAAATCTCTCAAAAAGCCACTCGGGCTATCAATAAAATGGGGTACTCGACCCAAAATATCATTTTATATCTCAGAATAGTGCAAATAAGACTTAGTTTCAAAATCAGTTATACATAATAAGGCTGAGTGTAAATCGTAAGTCAACACAGTGAGGAATAACAGTAAAAGCCCCCAAGGGGTCCAAATACATGGCACGAGGCCCAAATACAGCATTCCGCCCAAAACATAGCAATAATCTTTAAAATATGAAATATCATATGATTTAGAATCAAATACGCAACTTAATAGTTTCTACAGGACGGACCAAGTCACAATCTCCCAACAGTGGATGCCACA
Source organism: Nicotiana knightiana (assembly GCA_005239525.1). Classification (NCBI taxonomy): domain Eukaryota; kingdom Viridiplantae; phylum Streptophyta; class Magnoliopsida; order Solanales; family Solanaceae; genus Nicotiana; species Nicotiana knightiana. The sequence continues at coordinate 29,794 of ML380740.1, read as the reverse complement.
CACTCGACATCTAGCATGTGATCCACTCCAAATGGTGATACAATACAAAGTCCGGGGTTTCATATCCTCAGGACAAGATTTATAGTCATTACTTACCTCAAACCGGATGAAAATCTACTCCGCGATGCCCTTGCCGCTCAACTCGGCCTCAAATCACCTCGAATCTATCCAAAATCAGAATCATAACATCAATACATGCTAAAGGAACAAAGTCCACTCGAAAATAACCAAGTTACATCAAAAAGTCCGAAATTGGCCACACCCGACCCCCGTGCCCATGTCTCGGAATTCTATAAAAATCACATCACAAGGATCCTCATCCTCCCCCGAGTCTATACATACAAAATACATCAAAATCCAACCACAAATGACCCCTCAATTCCTAAATTTTAAGTCTCAAATTCCCAAGCCATAAACCCCCAATGTTAGGCACTAATTTCCATGAACTTCACCTTTAATCAGTCAAATAACACCATCGAAACGAGTTTTAGGTCCAAAAATCATACCTCCACGAAGTTCCCTTGAATTCCCTCTTCAAATCGCTCCCACAAGCTTCAACCCGTATGAAAATTTTGATGAAATAAGCCAAAATTCGCGAAGGCTACTATTAATATGTCTGACTAGTGAAACCGCACCTGCGGTCTTTCATTCGCACTTGCAGACCCGCACCTGAGGTCCCAGGTGGGCACCTGTGCTACATCACTTAATGCCCACTTCTCGCACCTGCGTTCCACCTACCGCACCTGCGGCTTCGCAGGTGCCGCCAATCTTCCGCATCTACGGTCCTTCTCCAGCTAAACCATTTCTGCACCTGCGATGCCTATCTCGCACATGCGATGATCGCACCTGCGGCCACCTCTCCGCATCTGCGGAAATCATAGAACAACAACACCAGCATTCCTTAAGTACCAAAACTCAATCCGACAACCATACGAACTCACCCTGAGGCCCTCGGGACCTCAACCAAAGTACCAACAAGTCATAAATGATCACCCGAACCTAGTCGAACCCCTGGAACACCCAAAATAACACTGAAACACCAAATCAACCCGTGATTCAAGCCTAAGGATCTTGAAACTTCCGAAATTCACCAACGATGCCATAACTAACCAAATCTCGTGCGAATGACCTAAAAATTTGTACACACATCCAAAATGACACTATGAACCTCCTCAAGCTTATGGAATTCCATTCCAACCCCGATAGCTAATTTCCCACTACCGACCGGAAATTGCCTAATACTCAATTTCGCCAATTCAAGCTTAATCTTACTCCGGACCTTTAAATAATATTCCGAACACACTCCTAAGTCTCAAATCACCTAACGAAGCTATTAGAGCCATAAGATCCACATTCCAAGGTCATTTACCTATAAGTCAACTCACAATTGACTTTTTTAACTTTTAGGCCAACTCAAGAGACTAAGTGTCTCCTTTCTCTCCACAATCACTCTGAACCCGAGCCAACCGACCCAAAACAACATAATAGTGCTGAACCACATATAATGAAGCCGAAATAGGGGAAACATGGCTAAAACTCTCAGAATGACCGATCGGGTCGTTACAACGTCAAAGGAGATGATGAATGCCTAATTTATAAATTCTAGTTTACCCAAAAAAAAAAAATTGGGGGGGTGGGGGGGAAGCTATGTTTACACCCAACCAAATACTCAATCGAGTTCCCCATAGCAGAAAACAATCTATTCCATATGAACAATGGAAAGAAAGGAAGCCCAACTTAAAATAGTTTAATGTGTGGGGTACTTAGCTAAAGTGCAAGTTCCTAAACCCAAAAGGGTAAGATCGGACCGAAAAGTATCGATTGTGTTTTCATAGAATATGCAACAAATAGTAAGGCATATCATTTTCTGGTTCATAAATAAGAAAAATCTTGACATTTATATTAGTACGATAATTGAATAAGATAATGCTGCTTTAAGAATATTTATCCGTATAAAAATGAATGTGTGTCATCTAGTGAAATATCTGAGCGACCTCGGGAAGAAGCGAAGGAAAGTACACCTAATGAGGTGAATCCAAGAAGTAGTAAACGTCAAAGGGAAACTCTTTCCTTTAGACCATATTTCTTGACATTCTTGTTGGAAAGTGAGCCTCAAACATTTAAAGAAGCAATGTCTTGCTTGAAATCACGATGTTAGAAAGAGGTAGTCAATAGTGAGATAGAACCCATATTAAGTAATCATACTTGAGAATTGGTTGATCTTCCTCCAGGAAATAGGCCTTTGGGTTCTAAGTGCATTTTCAGAAGGAAAATGAAAGCTGATGGTACTGTTGACAAATATAAGGCAAGACTGATTGCCAAAGGATTAAGACAACGATAATGTCTTGATTACTTTGACACATACTCACCGATTATGAGAGTTACATGTATTCGGATGATAATAGCGTTAGCCACCATATATGGCTTGAAATTCATCAGATGGATGTAAAGACAACCATCTTAAATGGATATTTCGAGGAAGAATTTATATGGAGCAACCTGAAGGGTTCGTGGTTCCTGAAAAACAAAGAAGGTGTGTCGACTTGTTAAGTCACTTTATGGACTAAAAAAAACACTGGAACAATGACAAGCGAAATTTGACTAGAAAAATGTTGTCAAATGGTTTCAAACTAGTGTATTTACATTAAGAATACTCTAAACTATGTAGATATTATTTGTTTATATATGTATTATATGTTGATAGAAAAGGCACATGAAATATTTAAAATGTAGGGACTTTTAGTTTATGCATAACAAAAGCTAATGTTAGACGTGATGTATATATTATCTAGAAGAACTAGATGATATGATTCTTTGAAACCCACGAATCCTTAAGGATATTGATATGGTAGTCGGTGAATTCATTACTGTCACGACCCCAAATCTAAACTGGCCGTGATGGCGCTTATCGTGATACTAGGCTAGTCAATTCACTGAAAATAACATATTGATTTTTTTTCCATTTAATACATCAAATATCCAAATTTTTCATATTAATTCTGTTTCTTAAGCATTTCAAAACAATAAAAATGATTAGAACATCTTAACACAGCCCCAACATCTGGAGTCAACCGTCATGAGCATCTAAGAGGTGATACAGTCTAATACAAATCCTCTACTACAACAAGTCTGGGAAATAAAGTAAAATGACAGAGTACGAAGGAGAAAGAGTAGGATGCAGACGCCGAGAAGCAACCTCACAATCTCCGAACAATACTCCAATTGGGGTAGCTCAACTATCGCTCTACCCCGGTACCTGAATCTGCACACAAGGTGCAGGAGTAACGTGAGTACGCCAACTTAGTAAGTAACCAAAGTATCTAAAAACTTGAGTACAGTGACGAGCATTTAAAATTTATAGTTTCATAAAAATAAGTACCAGTAAAGGTAATAGATCAAGTCAAGAGTCCACATTTACCAAAGATTTCACAAAACTCCAGTTTTTATGTTTAAACTTGTATAAGACATAAGTAAACATTTATCAAAGAGGCTCAGTGTAAAGAAAAGTGGAAATAGTAGTTTCATAAAAATATCAGCCACTCGGGCATAGTGTCACTTACAAATAAAGCATCTCGGGCAAGCCTCTCATTCACTCGTGACTCTACTCTCATAAGTCAATGCTCACACTCAACACTCTCACACATCATGTACCATATAACAACTGTTGCGGCGTGCAACCCGATATATATATATATATATATATCGGGTTGCACGCCGCAACAGTTGTTATATGGTACATGATGTGTGAGAGTGTTGAGTGTGAGCATTGACTTATGAGAGTAGAGTCACGAGTGA